>CM028879.1:20280140-20374789 GCA_016801935.1 Platichthys stellatus
AACAGGTAAATGCTGCCAACATGTTCCAAACAGCAGAAAAGGTGTTACCATATTGTATGACACAACATACAATATTCCTTGTGCATTCATAACAGCCATTGAAGCTTCAGTGCCCTATCAACTCATTTTTAACAGCAATTAAAACAAAAAGAAGGTGTTTACAGAAATCAGCAGTAAAAGGAAATAAACAACCAGCTGAGAATTGTTTTAGTTATGAAAGAAGAAAATATCCCTTGATTTATATTAGGGTCAAACAAACACATTTTAAAGTGTTATTTGCATTACCCAAATGCTGGGTTGAAGCTGTTGGAGCATGGGTTGGGTGGGTTTGACCCAGAAGCCGATTGGGTTAAATATAATGACCCAACACGATGGGTTGGTGACACACAAAAAAAGGCAGCCATTTTAATGCAGAGGATAACCGAACCAGAAGTCCTTCCTTTGCTCCAGTATTGGAAAGGGATGACGATAAATCTGTATCTAGATAAATATTGACATAATAGTAATTTTATGGGTGTATCACAATAACAGCTACAACATTTATTTAGCCCTTTTTCGATCGAGGTATAATTTTCTTGCTTCCTTTTTCAAAATAGTTTTCCATTCCTTAGATTGCCCCGGACTTTCTTGGTTTTCACAGAGAGGCTGCACCAATACCTTTTGAGCCTTGGCCGCCTGTACTCACATGGCATGCTCTGAGAAGACCTGCAATGCTTCCAACTACTGTACCTCCATGTTGTTACCATCTACTGTCATGTCACACAGGTTGGGACGCACAATCCCTATTTGTGGCTATTGTTAACAGAAATCAATATCCCCAACATGTCCTTCCATAGCTTTTTATAAGCACCAAATACTAGCCAAATTTGAATTCCCCCGATGTTTTCTTGTGATAGACAACCTCAAAACTTAACTACTGCCAGTGCAGAGGTGTAAGCTGTAAAATATATGTGATGGTCAATATGAATTAAAAACCTGTGCACACATTGTGGAGTACAACAACATTTGACTTAAATCCTGTGAAAGCTGTAGCTGTTCAACTTGGGTTCATCTTGGGACTTGAGTGTGTCATGCAAGTAACAACTAACATAGGCTTGAGCTGCTAACCTTAACCAGTGACTCAGAAGTCTGACCGGCTCACTACACCGTCACTCCACACTCTGCACAAATCTGTTTCATTTTCAAACCTCCAGACCTGAGCACAAGAAGAAAAACACAGGCAGCAGAGCGATCCAGCACCTTTCACATTGGGTAAATTGGTGTGCACATTTTTTTTTAATTGGACTTTTGATACGCTGCACTTGAAATTAAAAAATGCCAAACATGGTCAGAGCTCCTGAGCTTTCCACAACAAAATGGCCAAATCCAATCTGAATGTGAGAGGTCCCAACAAGGGATCTGGTGGCAGGGTGAAGGATATCTGGATCACTCATTTTACTGTATTTACATTCATTTCAAACAACTGTGAACTGTACATTAGACTTTGGATTTTGATGCTTAAGTTGCCCGTACACACAGATGACAAGACGGCAGCAGACTTTTGTCCTTGAAGCTGGACTTGCATGGTTTCACAAGTTATTCTGCAACAGATCTGTGGGAATATAAGTGTGTTTGACTCATGGCAGAGGTCTCATGGGAGCTGGGACGCTGAGTTCAGATGCTCTGGCTCCAGACATTAGTTGAAACATAAAGGCATGAGGGCCCTTTGCCCTAGTCCCTCCCATGCTTGTCCTCTCAGTTGACTGTACAGTTTGTATAGCCAACCAGTACCGTGGCACAATTAAGTCGTTATTTCAATTTGGATGTTCCCGTTTTATCATTCTATTGTATGTTGCAGCTGCCTGTGTGAATCTTTCATTGTTGCATCAACCCCATTTTTCTCAGTCTCTCAAGGCTTCACAAATGTTTCGCTGTTCTTCATATCTCATCTCTAAATCTGTAAATATGTCTCAAAGACTTAGCATGGGTAACCAATCTCCTCTACCATCGCTGTCCTCAGCTTCCAGGCCGCCATGGTGAATCTATCAGAGGTTTCACCATCTATTTCCTGTCTCTACCGCACAGCTCGTTCCTAGACTTTCTCTCCTTGTAGTATTGTCATCAGAAGTCTCTGAAGATGTCATGTTTCAACAAAGTCCAATCTTTAAACCCTTCCCTGCAAATACACTTAATAGAGAATATTGTAATCACCTCAACCTGATCCCCTGTAATGGGTGGTTGGGTGGGTGGAGATCTGTAATGACAGAACTGACAGTTATACAAAAAGAAAACATAAAAGATATAATGAGACAATGATAAATAGGACAAGTGTACAAGTACAATTGCACACACTTACGCACAGCAGCAGAATTCAGTTTTATCTTGAATGAGGAAAAATAAATCTCATATTTTTAGTGCAATTAAAAGTGATGCTTGAAGTGGTAACACAGCCAACTGAACATAAGCACCCTATGTAAGGGCCTTTCAGAATATTACCTTGTTTGCAGAGTAAAACTTTTATATGATCAGCTGAGAAATGCTTGCAAAGCATTTTACTACTTCTGGCAGAATGTTCTCATGCCGGTGGAGCAGCTGTGAATTCATAAACGGGGAGAGAGGTGCATCCATATATAAATATACCAACCATATGTGGGACAGTCCAGTTTGAATATGCTGACTCAACCAATGGGTTCCCATTATAATTTACAGAATGCATCTGAGGATTGTGGATAGAAATCTGGGCTCTTTGTTTCACACAACCTAAACTGTCAAGGTCATAAGGGGTTTCCTCTACGGAGTATCTGCAGGAAAATGGAAAATGACTGTTCATCCTCTGTGGGAAAACCTCGGTGTAAAAGAGAGAAACAATCTCAAATGACTGTCCTGTGAAAAATATGACCGTTTAGGTGATCCATGCCAGCTGCACTTTTCAACCCACAGCTAAAGTTACATGTTTGATGACCTCCCAGGAGCAAAGGAGGAATTCAGGTTGCACAGATTTTAGAGCAACAGCATCTAGATCGGAAATTCCGCTGAGCAGACACAATTCCCAATAACCCATGGTGCTGTGCCTGTGTGTTGGAATGGGCTGTGTGTGGCCTGTGGCAATGCTGGTCGCAGCTTTTTTTCTGAAGCCGTAAAAGTGACCTGCAGTAATTGAGCTGCGGCAGATAAAAAGGCTCAGTTCACATAGCGCTCAGTCACTGCCACCACTGCTTCAAACAGCTGCTCAGCTACGGAACCCAAATGTTTTGATCATTTGAAAAAGAATCAGGAATTGAAAATATAAAATTTGAAACTGAATGTAAAATTTTGATTTAGGTATTACGAGCAATACTCAACACTTTCTATAAACCATGTTCTCATGATTTGCAGTGAAAACATGGAGGCCGGTGACAAAGTTAAGTTAAATAAACTGGTGAGGCCACAATTTGCATTAAAAGAGTGACGCACCGCAGTTGAACACTCAGCACTGTGAATGCATCATACTGCTCCCCTGTCATGCTCCTGTGGGAGGACCTGCTGGCTCCATCACGCAGGGAACTCTGCTAGTTTGATTAAGAGGACCACCTGGGAAATAATCAGAAGAAATGATGATAACGGGTGGTGTTTGTAACAGGGGCATAAAATGAGGGGAGAGATGTCTTCAGGTGGGGAATGTGACCGAGAGATATAAACAACTAACGCTTGCCCTATGCTGTTAGATAATGTGAGCAGGGAATTTCTAGAGTGGCCAGCTCAAGCTTTGCCCTTCACTGTCTTTGTTAACATCTTGTTTGTTTGCCAGAACATTGACTAAAATTTAACAGTGGCCATCTCAAAGCGCTCTCACAGAATCTGTCAGCGATTGCCTTCCGTTAATCAGGATAGGTTTTTATAAAAACAATTTGTGAATGTAAGGTAATTTGACCAGTTTCTGTTTTATATGCACATGTCTGATGGTCTTTAACGGTTGTATGCTTTATAATTAATGAAGGTTCTTTCCCTGGGTTCTTAACAAGAAAACGTTTCCTTGCAAAAAGAGCTTTGTCACGCCCTAAATAAAAACCTGGAACCCTTTAGCTTCTATGTATACTAACCAAATATCAATTCAGAGACAACTCCAACATCATCTGAAGGGTTTGAACTCTCCCGGGCAGGACTTTGAAAAAGACATCTCATCATGAGCCATGAGGAGGTTTTGCATATAATATAATCTTGCAAATAATTTGATCTGAAATCGGAAAACATTTAGCCTGCAACTGAATCTAAATAAAAAGTCCCATCACTTATTTGTAATACGTACAGTACGAAAATCCAAAGTTTAAGATCAAAACATTTGTCCTTGATTTGGCTCCATAGTCACCTGTTTATTCAAAGTGACGCTTGGATCAGTACGCAGAGCCCCAAACTGGGGAATCAGCTGGACTTATTGTCATTATTGACAACAGCACTTAAGTTGATGAGTCCCGGCAGCAGCTTGGCTACCTGACGCCTCTTTATTGAATGTGTGTCAATATTAAACAAATTGTGTGTCCAAATTGCACAAAATTTGAAAAATCCACTTCCTTGGGCTAAGAATACCCAAGCCAAGTGGGAAGCTGATAAAGAAGAACAGTTCTTAAAATCTGTGTTCCACATACAGACTGAGAAAGATTTGCGGAATTATTAGATATATGATGTCATATTATCATTTGGTTGTGGGGATCAATTTGATTTATGGGGGAAATGGATAAAATAATCTTGAAATCATAATGTAATTTTCTACAGTAGGACAGAGTGCCTCAGTAGACTTACTTAAAATGATCGCTCTGTAATATGGCAGAAGCTCATTGGCATGACTCACTCACTCACAGTCAAATCCTAGAAAGTGGAAGGAACTTAAAGAAAAGAGATTATCCCATAAGGTTTTTGGAGGGGTACAAAAATAAAGGCAAGACATAGAGTCGTCGTCACAGGGGAGAACTAAGTGGCGTTTCAGTTAAATGACAGGAGGAGGAGACACCCACTCAATACTGGGACCTGTTGGCAACCCACTGGGGAGCCAGGAAGAGGAATGAGAGACAGCACAAGGAAGATTTTTGACAGGAGGGACTGAGAGGAGGAAGGATGTGACTGCACAGTTGTGAATCGTCTGACTCCACGCTGGGACCTCGCGGGAAACATCAAATGGAAAAGGGATGAAGATCTGGGAGTAGGGGAAAGAGACTGGCCCTTTTGTTTTCCAGTGGAGTGATCACAGGTATACTGTTTCTCACTGCATCAAAGGGACCGGCTCAACATTTACTCACAAGTACAGTTAATCATCAGCCAATAATATCAGTTCCTCATGGTGTCGAGAAGCGAGAGAGCCTGTCAATGGAATAAAAAAAGCATTAGGATTTTCAAGGCCTGTGTCTGTTGCCACCTTTTATCAGAGTGCTTCAGTGTCTTTTTCTCTGACACTGGTAAAATGCTTTACAATAGCAAATAGCCATGAAGGGGCAGCCTGATGAAATGGTAGCTGACAAGTTCTCGCCATTATTAGTAAGCCGACCCTTATAGATGGGCAATGATAATGTATTTTAATCAATTCATTAAGTATTTCATGCCTAAAATGACAAGAAATTGAAAACTTTTGTTAAAGTAAATTGATTATTTGATGGACCTTTGTTTTAGGTAATCAATTGATTGATTGTCGAATTAAGAACAAAGATACTTGTCAATAATGAAAATATTGGATGCAGTTCTAAAATGCACCACGATATAATCCTTCCGACTGGTTTTTCAAACTTGGTGAAATTGAAAGTGACAATCAGACAGTCACACCAGTCTCTCACCATTTAAAGCCAATGCGCTGGCAGATACAGCACCGCTGCAGAACCGAGGCTGGCCGAGCCAGAATCTGCACAATGTCTGCAGCAACTGACTCATTTACGTTTCTCACATTCAGCCCCTTTAGTTTAATTTCAGGAGATCCTGCATGTGCATGTCTGAAAGCATCTCACGGTATGTGTGTGCCAAACATTGTTTAAAAAGGACTGACGAGGCGCCATTGCTTCCTTTTAAGACACACTCTGCTCCATCAAGTGTCAGCACTGGGAACAAGGTTTGCTATTGGTCTACAAATTTGTACCTCCAATTTTTCCACTGAACAAAATTCTAATGAAATTATTTTAACTAAAACTTGTGATATGCTGTTGTGATCAAGCATGTTACTCTGTGGAATATTAAGTCACAGCAGAGAATCCGAAAGCCAAGGGCCTCGTGTGAAGTTGTTCATGTAAGATATTACTCTCTATCGCCCAATCAGGTGGATGTTCTATGACAAGACTGGAAGTATGGGAAGTCTGAAAGCTTGGTCCCCTTTGGCTTTGGCCTTCTCTTGTTTCATTGGTTGTTAAAGACGTAATATATATTTTAAATAGTAAAATTCAGATCTACCAAATGGTTAGAGAGTCTAAAAGTATAAATCCATCAATAGACAACATAACTCAACATTTCAAAATCTCCATTGTCTCCCAGGTATGTTTCATTAGCAGCTAAGAACATGTCAGACCTGCCCCGCTCAACAGCACTGACCCTCGAATGGAAACCTCCTCGGCTAACGGGTATAAATTAAGACAAAATTATTATGACGTAATCTAAAACATGTCCCATGATTTCCAACAAGAATGTGCAGCTCTCCAGATGTCTTCCTTCCAGCAGAGTGATAAGTCCCACTTGAGAGGCAGGAGACGACAGAAAGCAGCTCACAGGCACATCAGTTTAACTCTGATGCATGATTTGACGTTTCAGTTACTGTGATAGAGCGGCGGAGACAGAGCGACGGGAGAAGAGTGGAATCAGTGAGCTGCCTTTCTCTCTGCCTCTCCATCACTGTCAGTGGATTTCTGAAGCATCATATTTTAATATAGCAAATAATTAAAATGTGAAACTCGTGCAAGAGCCTGCACATTAGAGAAACTTTTTTTTTAATTACGAGCTCGCTGCATCGCCACTGTGGTTACTCCATCCTTCAAAGTAGGAGGTTGAATCATTCACAATGGAGCGGCTAATTACAGAACCTACAGGCTGGTTGATGCACAGATAAAAGCTGGTCCTCATAAGAGTGTCTGTGTTCCCTGCAGGAAGTCAGTGTGTGTGCCTCGGCATGTGGCTCAGTATTACTGTGTGCTGGTCTGAAACTGGTTGAAATGTGAGTTTAAAAGCATGTGCAGTTTGATTGTGTGTGTGTGTGTGTGTGTGTGCGTGTGTGTGTGTGTGTGTGTGTGTGTGTGTGTGTGTTTTAATCCCTCCATTTTCTCTGAGACTGGACAGAAAATGTCAGCAAGTCAAAGCTATTAGAGTGCAGAGCTGACCTTTCATTCATCTAGCTTTACATTGTGTCTGCGTGTGTTTGTGTGTCCATGATCTCCTCACAGAGAATTCACGCTGCACACTTATGCACTCTCATACCCAGGAGATAGATAAATGCTATTTTAGAATACGAACACCCACTGGGAAGGTAAACAAGGTTAACGTTTCTTAAAGCGCAGACTTGATCTACTAAATACAACAATCAATGATCTTTTAAAAAAACATGTCAGATCAACAAAATTTGTAATACATGGCTTAGTTTTTTTACGATCCAAAATATAGTCATCACTCCAATAGCAGCTTATTGATTGTTTTTTCTTTCTGCCAGCAAGAGACACATTTTTGTTCTGCAGTCTAACTCTTGATGCATTATAACAAATGAAATAAAAAGAATGGCTGATGCTTTTAGTTGATGGGCCAACTTAACCATCTTCTTTCACCCTGGCACACTGGTTAGGGCCCCTGGAGGCTGCCAGCACCGTGACTCTTACTGGGGAGAAAACTTTGCCACTGACTCCTGCCACTTCAGGATGGGGTAATAAACATCCAGCGGTGGGAGATGGTTACATAAAAAAAAAAGGATTATTTCTTTGGGATGTAGATGAAACAAACAACTTCAAACTAATCTGTTCCCCATGTCTTGAACATCAGAAAAGCATTTATGTTCTTATCATTGACAATTTATATCAGTTACTTTGAAACATGATTACTGTGTGAGATACGAGAGGTTTGGGGTTTTAGCTAAAAATAGCAACCCTACAAAATCTTGCAAAATTGTTGATTACATGACCAGTGCTTTTTAACCATTGATTGTGACTGAAATTAAAGGGACACCGAACATGAGACTGTGCCAGACAGGATTTGCTGTCACTTTACTTTTAGCTTTCCAACAAATATTTTTAGCTTCCTTACTAGGCCACTTCCTCTTTGTACATTTACAGCATTAATTAGCTCATTAACTGTGGCAGGGAACAGTCAGGCTGTTCAGTGAATAGAGTTTGTTTGCACATAACAGGTTTCAGTAAAGATCCGCACTTAGAAATAGACTAGTAAACTCTGTTTCTCTCTCAAGCGGTGCCTGTGATTGGCTGTCCCTCGGTTCCCCATCAAGCCGCCTCCAGCTTCAGCTCACTGTTCCCAGGTCGTGGTCCCTCTTCTGCCAACACCTGCCCTCTGGTTGTTACCCACGTGGAGGACTTCTAATAACCCACTCCAACGCTACTTGCTGAGCACCCACTTACCACCCACACCAACAATGGGGTCTCATGCAGAATCCTGCATGGCATTTCACAGGAGTCTCCGACCATTCTGACTCATCATGGTTGGTAAACCACATTGACACAGCTGCATACCTGTCGTTAGCATTTTATACATTGATGGTGGAAACAAAAAGCCAGCTTTTGGGAATCTCATATATGAGATGCCCCATTTAATTTTATTTGATACCAAACCTTTCGGAGGTTGGATTTCACGGATCACTCAACAAATCTGACATGATTCCTAAATCCCTGATTTATTTCCATTGACATGAATTTCAGTGAATCTTGGATTGAGAGCCTGAGGGCCCTTTTACCTGCACCACGCTCAGCAGCAGATCCAACTGGACTCCTACTGGAGCCATGTAAATCTCATGATTTGTGTCCGATTTCAATTGTGAAGGCTAAAAAAGGCTCCTTCACTCCAAGGCTGTGGCTTCAACAGGAAAGCACAGTTACCCCCCTGTGTGAAATCCATCCTTCCATTTCTTGTTTCCATTTGATTAGCAGACATTAAGTCTGACCATTATTGACCATTTATCTTTCACTGGTGTATACATTGTTTTTACCTTGCAATGGTCCTACAATATTACATTTACCTTATTACTGCAGAAAATACACTTATGCGCCATTGTTCTGCTGCCCAACACATTTTGGTATCGATTTTAGACTTATCGCTTTTCATTAAACTGAATTTGCTTCAAAACTGCCTCACAGTTTTGCAAACGCACTGCACCTGGCCAACAATCCTTTCGCCTCTGAACATGATTTCTCTTTTTGAGGTCAGAGCCTTTTCGGATGTAGGACTGGGATGATGATGTAATGGGAATGCTGAACGGCGCCACCTTACCACCCAGCTCCCTCTTCCCTGCGATTCATCCCCAGCACTTCTCACCCTAATGAACCCAGACACTGATTACAAGCCGTCCTCCTTCAAGTAGAAAACAACGGCCCTTCATACTCAATTTCCTCACTCACGTTGTCAAATTGCAACTACAAAGCAGCTCGTCTCCTGCGGGCATGCTGTTAATATTTGATGCGATGCACCACGTCTTGCAAAAAAGAAACGGATGCTGTCGTTTTTTCTGTTGTTTTTTTTGGCTGACGAATAAACTGCGGTGGTTTAAATGAAGAGGGAAGTGTAAGGGGCTGATTAGAGAGGTGGCAGTTTGAGTTAACTAGGACAATTGTGGGTGATATATATATTTGAATCACATGTAATATAAGCTGTTGCAATGAGATGATGGAGTGAGGGGAAGAGTGTCAGTGCACTTAAATTAGACACTTAAAGACACTATAGAAATTTTTAGCGACAAGGTAAATTTTATATTAATACAGCGGGGCTTGATAAGGGACTGTCAGGAGGAGAGACTGATAGGGTAATTAACAGTGAGACATATATACTTGACTCAGAAATCTACGTTATAAGTACTGTACTGAGTATTAGACACATTACTGGATGGTGGAAAGTGACGAAAAGCCAGGGATAGAAATTCCCCCATTCTTGACTAAGACTTTAAGAGCAATTTTTTCTTCACCACGAGAATTAAAGATCGTATGTTTTATTCCAAATGTTTCTCGACAAACTGAGAGGCATGAAACAGGTTTCAAACGGTGCTCACACTGAAGACTTGTCCCCAGTGGGGAATTTACTAGGCAGCCAACTAATGCTTAACCAAACCAAAGACACAGATGAAACACAGAATTATTTATGACAAATTAGATTCAGTAATATACAGTTAGATGCAATAAATATGAAGAACTGGGAGCTGAATGATGCACTAAAGTGTCAAAATTAGGCATATTTGTACCACAAGGGATAAGTGCTCACTTCCGACTGTTTGGCTAAGCCCTGATAAAGCATTCATCTGAAGGGAAATTAAAGTTCTCCTCACTGATAGCACAATTGTACACAAGCAAAAGTGACAGTGGATTTGCTGACGGAGCTTCTCCTGTTCCATTTGACCATGAAGGTTACAAGGAGTTTTGTTGTCACAACTTTTGAAATTATGTTAACTTGTTTCCAGACCTCTGAAGTGTCACTCACGTTAAATTTCTTCCGCAGCACACATCTGTCTGGTGTTGTGGACGGTTTCTGTTTCCAGTTGTGTGTCTCAATGTGGACCAATATGAGGTCAGAAGGGAGAATTCAAATTGAGGACCTCATTTTTCTACAAGGCTAGCTGGCTACCTAGCTACTTCAACAGAAAATGGCGTCAGACAAATTATTACAAGCTTGGATGAGATACAAGTCTGCCAATTTAAATTACTTAGCTGCTCCTGGAGATCAGTACCACAGCTTCTGCGACATCTTAAGATGACTTCCACCGGGCAGGGTAATTATTGCAAAGATACTTACTGTCTCATTACGTGCTGCCTCTGCCTCCCGACAAACTTTTAGCGATGACGTTTGTCCCGGCCCAAATCCATAACGATAAGCGGTTCATTGCTATAAAAGAATGACGTAGCTTCTGTAGGATAGACCTGGAAATTGCTGGAAAAGTAACTGCGCAACCAACGCACGCACACACACTCAATCTCCTGGACACTTCTGTCTCTCTCTCTCTCACTGACACACTAAAACACACACAAACCGTCTTGTCGGACACAAGTTTAAACTCAGACTTGGTAGAAACAACACAATTTACAAACACGATTACAGACACAGAGACGAGAAGTAAATAACTGACACAGCAGGTAAAAACTGTAAAACAAAAAACTTTTTAACGGCCAAAACATTTATGAAAAGACCCAAAATGACCACTGCCAGTGGACTCACTGGAGCTGTGCATGGCTCCCTGGGTGTCTGCCCCAGGCTTGGTGGTGGTGTTGTGGCCTGTGGCCTTCGCCCTGGCACTGTGCGCTCTGCCTGGGGCAGTGGAGCTGTGCATGGCTCCCTGGGTGTCTGCCCCGGTCCTGGTATAGGCACCCCTCCGGTCTGACGGCTCAGTATCACCCCCGCACAATTTTCGTCCAAGAAAAAAAGCCCTGCTGGATGGATTAATCAATTGACTCTGACTGGTTGAGATATAAATAGATAACCAGTTGCATTTTTTTTTTATAGTTTTTCTCCAATCTTCACATTTGATGTTTTTTGTCAGTTCCTATGAGTAATACTTGTTCAGCCAGGAAGGAGTGCAGTAAGGTGAATATGTCAAGGCAAGACAGACAAACAGCACAAAATCAAGACATCGATCATGTCCTCACTATGAGAGAGACATCCCGCTACTACTATCATTTAATGGTTTGTTTTAGCCTGATCCCTATTTCTCAAGTTAGTGTAGAAGATTCACACATTGAGACGGTGGTTTTCAAGTGGAGTTTCCAGTGCTAGCCTATCCGCAAAAGTCACTGTATTCGATATTCACATGTCCATATGTTGCTCTCAGCCTCTTATGGCCCACTGGGCTTCACGTATGTGAAACATTTTCAAATCCTTCACACGGGGTTCTTGCTTGGAACTTGATTCTGGCTTAAAATTATGTCTGTACTTGTTATTGGATGTGCAGCTCTCATCAGTATGCTGAGACCCAATCTGTAACCCTGTCACACGCCGGCACCAGATAATCTTTTCAGACCATCAACCCCAGCCAAGCCTCAGATCAGGATCTCCCTTCTAAATGTCAGGTTATAAAATGGCCTGATAATCTTATAGTGTGTCCCCAGCCTGAGATAAAAAAGATGGGATGGCCTGTGGGTCAGATAGATGATCCTATTAAAGAGAAAAGCAGGAAGAGCTCCAACTGTTTCAAGGATGCTGATGCTTTTGCTGATATATGTGCATTTATTTGAGATGTAGAGGCGTATAAGGGGAGAGATGGCTCTCTTTAAGATAAACAAAAACAAACAAAAGAATCCTAAAAAAGCTGATTCCATTAGAAGGAGCAGACATGTGCTCAGTCTTCAACATGTTGACATTAAAAGGAACTTACTGAAATTGACCTTGAGGTAAGTTAGCCTACATTACTTTTGCTCAATTAGTGACAAATACCAGCGTCATTGTGAATGAACTGAGTCAATTATTAGTCAGTTAAATATCTATTACTTTGTTTACTGGCTAATAGTAGTACACTGTCAGTTCAAACCAAGCTACACATTTTATTTATTCAATCATCTGAGAGCGCATACCTCTGCAAAGGCTAATGCTCTATCTCTCCATGTCAAAGTGGTGTTTCCTCTTGATTATATAGACTGTGGTGCCATAACCACATACAATGTTTCCTTTCACAGTTTCATAATAAAGCAGTTTCATTTAATGTTGCACCTCCCATCATAATATTTTGCTATTGGTATACAGTGTGATTTTCACAGATATTTTCTGTTTGCTCACTTGTGCTGTTTCTATTCCTTCCCTCTGTAGTCTGTGTAGCTGTCAATCAAAATCTATATGTGTAGTGACCTTCGTGCATAACGTGTCCACCCATGCTGCCATCATAGATTGAATTAATTCTGTGGGAACCATGCTAACAAAGTGAAAACCCATCAGGGGTGTTTTGGGGTTCAGTCTCTTGCCCAATTCTATTGAATTAGTTTTAAAGAACATTTAGATTTATTTGAAATGTCATTTTTAAGGCTGTAATTTGCTGTGCTGTTGAATGGTACCAGGTGACTAATATTGTGTTCATCCCACTTGTAGGGAGGTTAGGTCCACTAAACATTGGGAACACCTTTTGGTATTACACAGTACAAGCTCAACAGCACAACAAAATACAGCCTCCACAAAGACCATCAAAATAAATAAGCACCTCTAAATTGGAGCCAATAAAACCTGAACATTACAATCATCATGGAGGGAGGATTTATTGCAGAGCCTGTTATATTATACAATGTAAGTTTTATTGAGGTGTAATGAATAAATTGGCGAACAGGGTTATTTAATTCATTGTGTGTCTCAGTATCCCTTTGTATGAACTGGAGAAAAGGTATTTTTCTGAGCATTTTACTGAAATTGGGTGCGACATTGATTTCCGTCAGTCTTGGTCTGTTCTGTCATGTTCGTTACAAAACCACACTTTAGATGATACTGAATGAGGTTTTGTGACTGCAGCTTGTTTTCCTAACTGGAACTAGACATTTTTCCAATGCACCACTTTTCGATTACTACAATTATGTCGATCCGTCACCCCGGCTTTAATTTCGTCACGACTATCGTCAAATGTTTCTGCTTTTTTTATAACAATTGCTCATCCAACTAAAAAAAACTTCACAGCCTATTCTGCACGTCTGCACATCCTCGACAATAAACAAAGCGTGAAGTTGATTGTCAAAACCCACAGAAAGACAGAAAAAAATATATCTCTATTTATCAATCTAAGTATCAAAGTTGGCAAATGAGCAAATGACCAGTCAATACCAAGTCGGCTGCAGCAAGCAAAACTCCTGAGTGTATTAAAGTCAGCGATGGTGGGTTTTATTGCTTATGAATTAAACATTTAATTTGCAAGTGGAGAAATATGCCACTTCTATTTTACAATAAAAAAAAACAAGCTAATATCAAAGGAAAAATGCAGTTTAACTCTCTTCAAAACATGTCCTCTCTTTCAGTGTTTCAATATTTATTCATTATTTTGTATTTATCTTTGTTTTCCCTTTAATACCTCACCTTTCACTTCTAGTTTTACTTACCTCAGTACATCTCCTCTCTTATTATTTGATCATGTTTTTCACACAGAATGTTTTTAACGACTCCCTGCATCCAGTGTATCCTCATTGAAAATGTATGATAATTGTTTCATTTTGGTTCCTGAGCTGTTGTTTTTTAGTGAGTCCGTTATTTAGGACATACTTATTGCACGGATGGGGTGGAGGGTTAATGCTAAGTACTAAACAAACACTTTGTGATTGGTTGATTATTGTGACTATGGAGGCACCTGTTAAAAAAGGGTTAGTGATAGGGTCTTTTACAATGAGAGTATCTGGAGTTCCAATTGTCAGTCACCTGCTGGGTTGGAAACCAACAATCTGTGAGAAACTTGAACCCCTGAGTCATGTTGCAGAAATACATGATGGGATCTAACACAGTTTTTAGTATGAGTCATTCATGTGCTTCCAAAAAAATGTACGTTCCTCTTAATGAAGACAAGCTGCAGAACTCTCTGCTGAGCCAGTGGGTCAGTAGCCTCAACTTGATCACCTCCTCATTCCAGATGAAAAGCAGTCAAATATTGTTCACTCTAGTCCCTAATGGGACCCAATCCGACTTCTTCTTGGATTACCCGACTTGGAATCTAGGTAATAGCCAAGAAAATGACCTTCTTGTTATGCTGTGTGCACGCACACAGAGCCTCCTCTCGCCCTCTGTTTTCCAATTTTGCCATTAAAAACACTTTGTTGTATCCTCAAGGGCAACTGGGGGAACAACCGCAATACATGACTTGCTTTTAATGCTTTTTTGGAAATGGGTAAAATTTTACTTTCACTCCAGCACATTTCACATTTAATGTAGCACCACTGCTAGATTACACACTGACTACACCGCCGTGTGGCTCATGAGCCAACCGGGTTTTCTGCTCAAAAGAAAGACAAAATAAATTCCAATGCCATAAACTGGTGGAAAATATTGAAGTTACAGCACTCCCACTTATTTTAATCACAGTTATTTCTTTAATAATCACAGAATTCCTGTTTCTCATTTAAGTGACTTTTTTTTAAAGGCGTATATGAGCATGCTCTGATTAACTTCCTGTATGGCAAGGCAAGATCATTTGTCTCTGTCTGTCTTAAGTCACGTTCAGGCAAACAAAAACACATGTTTGATGGAAGGAGAACATGGTGGCCATGGTTATCATAGAACACTGTTGGTTCAGTATATTCACAATCTGCAATCTCTGAAGTCTTATTGGCACCCGACTACAGCCCGCCCTTTGCCCTGACTGCCTTCCTGAGAAGCTTTGCAGCGCTAAAGTCTGTGAGCTGACAGACCATTATTCACATGGCCAAACAAGGTCACTCGTTAGGAGATTTAAACATGAGTTGCTAAAAGCATTCGAACAAATGAAAAATGTGTCTGGTAAGAGCACTCTCTTGACAGTTATGTTATAAGTACATGTTTTTTCCCAATGAGCTATCATTCTGTTGTCCTAGTTGACAGAGCAATGTGCCTACAGTACAAAGGAACAACACAATGATCAACAAAGTGTGTACTGTATATGGAAACCGATGAACACTGTATGTTGGGTCAGCAAGGCTACGGCCAGGTGGTGAACTAATGTAGCAGGCGAGCTAGCTGCTGGGATGAACCTGATGCACCACATGTTTAGTCACTAATGACATCAGCCGGAAACCAGCATGACTCATCACCGTTCTATCAATATATAAAGATATTCCTCTTTAGGCCCTTTTAGCATCATATTGAAAAAATAATAATCATTATTACCATCGAAACACAAATGAGATGGATTGTCGTTTTCTTTTTAGACTACTCCACCTGAAAAACCTTTTATGATGTGAAATAACTAGAGAAGTTGCAGCTTTTCATGTTGACTTCAATATGATCGGGCTTACTGCACATAGCATACAGTGGCCATTCGACGATTTTCATATTATGCTTCTGATTATCCTCTGGCTCTAACACTCAGCAATTGTGCTATTTGCATATTTCTTGGTTCACGAATAAAAGCACATATTTAGGATCAAGTATAAAAATGAAAAGGTTATTTGATTAAACTTGATATGTTCACAGCCGTATGCTGCAGCAGCAGTGAACTGGCTCGACTGTGTACACCACAGAGTCAGAGGATTGGCGCTCGGCCTATAAGCCACACTTTTTGGCTCGGAGCTTCACTGCACAATGGCTCCTTTCTATTCCCTTACGTTTGTATCGTTATTGCCCTGTGCTGTGTAGAGTTAATGACACTTACATCTATTCAACCTGGTGAAATGCCTGGTCGGGGGACAGACAATCCCTCTGTCTCCTATTTCAAACTATCTCTCCTCTTCCTTTTTAATCCCTCTCTCTCTCTCTCAGCAGACATGGGGCATTTCTTATTTGTCCCCTAACCTACTAGGTTTTCTCTCACAATGATTCATAAGTAGGGTGCTGCTCAGCTTATCAAAATAAACAGACGAAGTGAGAGAGAGTGGGGGTGAGAGGCAGAGAGAGAAGAGTTTGTGGGGGGGGGCAAAACATGCTGGGAAAACAGAGAGAGTTTATGAACTCAACTCAGATGTCGGTGGCGATGTTGCTCTATCAGTGTGTGTGTTCACAAAATGGATAATTATGGTGCTTGGATGTGATTGGATACAATGCTCTACTTACTTTGTACTACTGTGCATGTGCTTGTGCATGTGGTTGTCATGCATTTCCTGCATCTGTAAAGTCATTTGGGGATGTCTCAGAAATTAAGTGAAATGCAGTATACACGTGAATGGTGGGGATAGTGGTGCGATAGGTTATTAAAACAAGCTCATAGACGATGTTCACAAGGCACAACTGTCCACATCTGCACAATGCGACATTACTGCTGTACATCGACAATCACGTTTTGCTAAATAGTAGGCGACCGATCTGTTTCCATTTGAAGAATTTGATGTGGAAACCTCTGAGAACCTTGTCTTGTCCGTGCACAGAAGAAAATGTTGAAAAGATAAAAGGATGGTGTAGATGGGTTAGGGTTATCGATGTTTTAATCCTTATTATGGAGAAAATACTGCATTTGCTGGTCTCTCTCCCGATTTGCCTGTGATTCACAAGGCATTCTGGGTACGTCTAGGATTGAAGTGAGGGTAGAAACAATCTCAGTTTCAAGGGCTATTGAGCCCTAACACTTGGCCCTAAATGGGATTGGGCCATTGTCTAGACTGTCTCTGGATGGACTACAGGTAAAGTTTGTCTGTAAATGGGGAGTTTTAGAGGTGCTGATAGGGGGAATGTCTCACAGGACCAGGCTGTCGGTCTCCTCCTGTTTCCAGCCTTTATGCTAAGCTAAGCAGAGCAGCTGTTTGCCGTAGCATCTGACAGACATGGGAGTGATATTGATTGCCCAACATGACTCTCCACAAGAAATCAAACAAGTGCATTTCTACCATGGTTACCTGCAGTATAGCAACGTGCAGTTGAACGTGCAGAAACAAGTTCTTTGGTCGGTCGTTGAATAATAGAAGGCTTTGTAACATGTGATAACCCGCCATCCGAGCACAGTGTAAATGTGAACGAAGCCTCTGTGTCCCCATGTGGAGGCCGGGGCCTGGACTGAGTCTTGGCTGAGTGGCAGGCCGAGCCCACCGGGACAGCGACGTGCATCTGAGCCCAATTAACCTCTGTCAATATCGCTGTGCGTCTCGGTGGACGCAGCAGATGAGCCATGGGCCGGACCATGACAGGCTGACATGGTGAGTACAGTACCCTGAAAAGACACCACAGATGAGTGGATACATGTTAGAAAAGGGGGAGATAGAGAGTTCTTTTCTTTAGTTTTTATCATCGGCCGTGTTTTAGTTAAGTTTAGTACAGTTCCAGCATCTCCCGTCTTCTCTGCTCTTGTGGACTCTGTGTGTATTCCTCTGTCCCTGTGTGTATTTGCATATTTATCATGCGCTCTACACCTCAGCTGTTTGTAACAAATAAGAGGAGCACCTCCCGCTGCTAAATTAATAACGAGCCACCAAACATGGGGATTTAAGTGAAACTAGATTGCATTGTAAGCTTTTATTTTCCTCCCAGCGCTGGCGGCGAGAGAAATGGGCTGCACGCTCGGCTTAGAACAGGGTGTCACCGTCAGGGTTAAAGCCATCCCGCAGTGCTGGTAATGTGCAGCAATTCTGCCTGGATTGTTACACTTCAAATAAGTCTAACACTTTATTTGGCTTGTCCCAAAACGGATACTCAAATTATTTTCAACAGATAATGATAATGTGAAAAGCGTTTCAGACAAATAAAGAGCTCCTTATAAAGGCTGATCTTATTTTTAGGGTTTGGGTGACTTAGCCTGTGCTCCACATGCAGCAAATAGACTGCTGTTACATTTCTAAATTTAGTTGACTGAGTGCAAACAATAGAGTAGCCAATTAAAATGTTACCAAAATAGCTTGTCACTCTCTCTGGCATTTCTATTCCTGTTTTAATCCTATACACACAGCTCTATATGGCCAAAGTCGGGCTGTCAATGTAGCACAAGCCAAGTTTTTCACACTGTTTTCGAATGGGTGTGATTATAAGACAGAAATCACACAGAATTTGACATTTACACATCTGAATAATGCTTATGAGTCATCAGAAATATGACACACATAATTCACTAACTGTGGGTACAGATAGCCCAGACCGGCTTTTTAAACATGGGCCCTTAAACCACACCTTATCTGCCCTCATGAACTCAACGCATGTCACCCATGAGTGATAAAGTGTGGAGCCAGTGATTTTGCTGAAGAGGTGGAAGGATCCAGCAAACAAGGAGAAAAGGAAGCTTTAAAAAATCTCATTATATTTTGTGATCCCTTACTTACAGTTCCTTCCTAGGTAATTATCTCTTAATCCCTTTTCCTTCTTCTCTGTCTTGCTAATCCTCTCACAGTTTCGTCGGATTTATTCGTGACCCGTCTGAGGGTCCTGACCCCGAGACTGGCAGTGACTGGAGGACAGTTGTGATGGAGGCGTCCATTGGAGGGAAATGGCAGCTTTGCATCTTATTTATGCCTCTCTGTCAAGGTGTTGCCGAAGGTCCGTCGCTACATCAGGAGCCGTCGCCCGTAGCTGTCACCTCCAATCTCAAATATGTAACTACACATCTGGGAGGCAAGGGGTCTTCGGGGACAGCCGGAGCTGTGATAGCAGCTTGTGCAGAGGAAAGGCAAACCTCCCAGTCAGTTTGTTTTAGGTACACGCTATCAAGAGCAGCACGTCACACTGCTGTCGTTGTGTTCTAGGTTGGTTCATGTGCGTGACCTGTTCGCACTGATAAATAATACTGGCCACAAAACTCCCAGCGTGAAAGACAATCAATAAGATGAGAGCGGTGAAGCTGCAGCGTGAGCGTTTCCTGTGATGAGTTCTAACCAAGACACTGAATATCCTCAGCCAAGCTCCCCCATCCTCATGACTCACAACCCTGCCGCTTGTCTTTTGCACTTTCTAAATAGGGACAGATTTACATTTCCTGCTGTGTCTGAGGAGTGACAATTCCTGGATGGACAATACTGCTCTATCCCAGTAAAACCAAAACGGGACTCGTCTTTGGGCTTTTTGACTGTGGACCTCGTGCACAGGTTCTATGATTCACACACATTTTCACAGATACCCAGTACAAGCTCATGTCTATCACTGTGAAACTGTTTGCCAACACCTGCCATTTTAGGATAGTAGTTATTAGTTTTTAATGTTGTAGCTGACCACTGGAAGAGTTAAGTTCAATGATGACCCTGAAAAGTCCTGTAAAACCCTTTCACCAGTTCACAGTCTTCATCAGTTGATGGAGTTTCCTAAGCCCAGATATAAACTAGCTTTTAACCACCTGTGTCGACAATCGACTGCGATTTTCTTCACCACAGGAAGCGAACGTTTCATTCGCCTCCTCGCTCACACAGGTTGGAGGTGAATACGGAGGAAAAAAGTTTTGCCACTGATGGCAACTGGGCCCTAAAGGTGGAACTTCCTTAATATAAGTTTGAAGTACTAATGATTGGAAACACTCTATATATTTATCAAGCTCAATAAGTACATGTAAGAGTCATGCTTTGGTTCTTTTCAGCTCAAATAACTCTTCATTTAGATGCCTTTTATAAAAAGCCTAATTTAGCACTGCTTTGACGTGTGGGAGTAGATCACTTTAACTATTCTATGTAACCATACTAAACCTGACATTTCCAGAACACCATTATTTGATCAGTATGGTAAGTGATGTGCGTTCATGTGAAAACATTATTGTGGATGCAGAACGAAAGAATCAGCAGAAACCGTTCACTTCAACCGGTTGACGACATTTGCTCACCAAGGTAAATGTAATTACCGGGGCCATTCAGTGAGGTCTTTCATTAACTCTTCAGATTGTGTTAAAAAAGGCCATGAACCCTGGGCGAAGCACGACTGCTTGCAAACAATGAAAGACTGAGTGACCTCGAAGTGTATAAATCAAGCCTCCAAGAGCGCCTTGGGTTTGGATCAGTTCTTAGGGTTGTTCAGCAGCCAACATGGAAGTCAGAAAATATAGCTGTTTTGAAGTGATTTCACCTATAAATGATGAGAACCTTGAATTTCCACCGTAACAATCTATTGAATGCTGCTTCTTCTTCTTTGACTGATTTACGGAAACACAAAGATGTTTACTGCACCACGCTGGGCACTAAATACTCATTAAGAGTAAAGAACAATATTGTTATTGTTCTCAATTTCATAGAATCTAGATACTCATAACCGTTGTCGCAATTCCCCCTTAGCCCTAACACTTGGCCCTACCCCTTCGTTTAGCATGTGGCTGTGAAGGGGTAGTGTTGTCCCATTTGATATGTGATGTAGGGGTAGTGGCTATCTAGCACTTCAGAATCAGAATCAGAATTGTTTTTATTGCCATGAATATTTGCACATACAGGAAATTGCCTTGGTGTGGTTGGTGCATTGTACAAACAATAATATAAAAACAACAATAGAACAACAATATATACAGTAAGAGAGTTATGGGCATGTGCGGTTCTAAGGTGCAGAGATTGTTGATAGTGCCAATAATATATAGTTATAAACTTCAGGAACTCCCAAAAATGAAGAGGTAGATGGCAATCCAGAATGATTTACCAACTTATGAAGCATATCAATACCATATTATATGTTTTTCAGTGCGGGGCAGAAGTTGTTATGGAGAGGACTAAAGTTACATTGAAATAACCGGTGTAAACACACTGACTGACTGTGTACTGATGACTCATTCAATCCATCCTGTCCTGTAGTTGTTAGATGTGTCACTGTTATAATGTTGGTTGATATTTGATATTATTCGTAACTTAAATAACTGTGGTTGCACACTCCCAGCGAAGGGCACTTCTAATCTAGGGGTAAGGCTAAGGGAGAGGAATTGGGACAGGTCCTAAGCGCGGCTGGAGTTCTTTCCTCTTTAGGACAATTGTGTACTACACTGAATTGAAAAGTATTGATTATGATTATTGTAAGTAATAGTAATAAATATTGCAGTACATGAGGATTGACAGGGCTGTAAATATTGGTATTCTTTCACAATACATTGCAGTCACTTCATCTGCATTAGGCTACTGCTGGTGAGCCATATGAGGATGATAAATATTGAGGGAGTCCACCCTCAGTTTAATGCTGTTGCCATATGGCGAAAATATATTTATCTCAATTTGACTGAGAAGCAGTGATGTAGATTATTTTTTCTAGCCCTGAAAAAAAAAAATTCCCTTCTGTAGGAAAAATACACAAGTTTTTATCATCTAAACGGGTTACAGCTGCTTTCAGACGTGCACTGAACTGTTTCTATGGAGGGGTATCTGTGAGAGTCTCCAGAGTTTCTGTAGATTTTCTCTGTCTGGCCCTCGGAGAATAAAGTCTCTAGAAAGTCTGGAGGAGCTGATGTGAGAACACAGCAGGAGATCCTCTTCTGGACTCACAGAGATTGATATCTTTTCTAGCCCGACAGATGCAAAGATGGAAAAAAACTAAAGAAAACAAATATCTCAGCATTAATAAAGCAACGCCAAACACGGAGAAGACTCGTGAAGATGTCAAGAGAGTTCGTGGGGGGTAAGAGCCAATGCCGGTTTCGATGAGCTGTAAACAAAACCATCTGATCTCTGCAAATAATACCTTACTTCACCTGAATCCTGCGGAGAAGTTGTTGTTGTTGTTAACCCCTCCCCCCCTCGCATTAAATGTGATGTGTTTAATGGTAGAATTAGTTTGTGTGACCTGTGTGCACAGATGTTATTGGATTTCAATGAACTTACATAGCACAAGGCTACAATGACACTATGCTTATCTTTTGATTACAGGTAAAATCATTAGTTTATATAATTATATATATTTCAGACATTTTAGAAAATCACACATATTTGGATTTTTAATTACCACTGGAAATCCCAATTTTAGATGAGCAATTGCAGTACCCCTCTCAAACTATCTATTGGTCCACTTTTGCTTAACATCATTTTAAGATTTACCCCTTTTGGATTTTTGGTCCAAGAAAAGGTCCCACTGTGTGTTTCCATCCCCCCTCACAGGACGTGACCTTGGTAGAGGCACAGCTCCTCCACAAAAGAGACCTCACAGTGCCCACACCCTCACTGTCGGAACCGAGTGCCCTCCAGCTTCTGCATGTAGAACAAGGAGCCTGACAAAAGAAAAGGGAGACCTCCAAGAGATGTTGTCGCAGAGAAAAAGAAAAGAGGGCACCACAGCTTTGTGCCGCTGCATCCGGTGAGAGGGGACGGAACAGACCACTGGCTCCCGCAAGCAAATGAGAGGGGAGACGGAGAGGCATTGAGAGGATCTGCAGCGGCGGTGACATGTTTCTCTTTTGGAGTGAAACAGGACTTGGGGTGAAATTGACTTGATCCATAGTGAATTTGTTTTAAAAAAATATGGTGATGACTAAATTAATGAAGGATATTGATTGAGATTTATTAACTCAAACTAAATAAACAATTTAATATTTGGGAATATTTCGGTACGTGTGCCTTCTTACAGGTGTGTGATGGTTATTTTTAAATACATTATATTAATTTCACTTGTAAATGTTGGGTTCTGCATTTTACTCAAGTATAAGCTGAATATATTTTGTCTTGTTTTCAATCATGAGTTTGAAAAGATTATGATGTACAGCTCCCCACCCCAAAACATTTTTATGTTTTAATACAAAGTAATAAAAGCAACGGGAAACTTTTGACCAAGTTGAATAATTTATTGAAGCAGACAAATGCAAGATGAATACATAAATACACTGTGGAACCGTACAACCCCCATTTCACCCACCCACAATGATCTGGATCTGTTCCTCTTTGAGACAGAAACAAAGAACAAAAAGAACGTTCATGTTTGTGCTTAATTTTTGAATATTCATGTGCACAGAAGGAATAATCACCCGAGGCTGACTGACGTAAACAAGTTGGACAGTGGTGACCGATGATCTTTGCTGGTTTTGCTCTTTCCATGGGTGGATACAGAGTAACACCAGCCTCATCCTTTGAGGAGTTTCACTGTTTTGAATGAGGGTAGCAGTTTTTCAAATGTTTAAGATCTACATTTACTCTGGCAATTTATTAAAGAGCAATTTGAGAGTACCTAAACTTCCTGTATTCCCATTTTCTTTCACTTTATAATTCAACTCCACAACATTTCAGAGGCAACTATGTACTTTTCACCTCACTCCATTTATGCCATGAGGGAGGTATTTGCTGATTTAAAGTAATGATACAAAATATAATCAACAAATAACATATGGTGTATTCTTGTAGGTTAAAATAAGACTTTATTGATTCACAACCTGTGAAGCACTTGCAGTGGACGCGATGTTATCTCTTTCATTTTTAGTTTTTGTATTTTATTTCCATCCCTTCTTTTCATTAGCATGCTAAGAAGCTAGCCCAGGCCTTCTGCCTATGTACGACACCACATTTGGTGTCATTGAGAATGTACATGCAGCACCGTTAAGAATATTTTGATGATAATACAAAGTAACACTCTGTTGTGGTACTTCTACTTTGATCAGAGGAAAAGATCTGAGTACTTCTTCCATTATTGACTTGAGGCCATATTTGCACCTCTGCGTATTTATACCTCCTGTCTCAAGATGACAGACTGCAGGCCTGTTTGAGTGCATGCATGTGACCTGTCTTGTGAGGACTGTGGAGAATGACTTACACCCAGCGTGTCCCTCATTTTTCCAGTCCTGTATCACTGCCTAACACTTCATTACTGTGCAGGAGTTTGAGTCAGTTTGTGATTAATAACATCTGGAAAATACACAGTGGATTAAAAAAAGTCTGTGACTGATCACAGAACATTTTAAATTCAACATAAATGTGCCTAATTTCTATCAAAGTTGTGCATCAGATATTTCAAAAAAGGAAAGAAATAAAAATAAGAAACACTTCCACATTAAGAGATTTTCCATTTTTCTCTGCAAGAGAGAAGTAAATAGGATTTCCCTGGCTAATGTCAGATTTGCATCAACATTAGTTTTGCATGAGTGCTGCTGCTGGCAGGCACCTGCAGCAGGACAACAGGTGTGTGTTTGTCACCGACAGGGCCAAAGCCAGTGATCAGTGACTGTGATAACGTGCCAGGCTGCGAGGAAATGTGTATCAAAACGAGGAAACACAGTGAAACAGGCCCCACCTGAGCGGCAGCCTCTGCCGGCCCTGTGAATGGAGTGGTGCAGTTAGCATGATGTCCAGATGGGGGCGACACATCAACCACTAAACTCTCGGCACAGGGAACATTCCCAGCATTCCCAGCGGCTGCAAGGGACAAAACAAGAGAAAAGGAGGGGAGTGACACATGAATAGCTTTAAACAAAAATTAAAATGCCTCAATTTAATCCAACAAACAGGATTAGAACATGAGAATCAAGGTTCTTTTCTTTTTTTCCCCCGTCTTTTTTCCCAGTGTTTGGACACAGGACGCAGTGTCTCAGCCACATGGCCAGACTACCAACGACAGCTGAGACGGAAGCAGAGGCTTTGCCAACTGTCTGGCTCATTCTCTCGTAGGCCTGCTTCCCTCAGGCCACTCACAGCCAGTGTAGGAACATGTCCAAGACTGTCAAATATCAGCACAGTCACACACACACACTCGCAGCCCCGCGCTCTGTGTATCGAGGGTTTGCTCTTTTCATGCAGGTCGTATAAGATCTCAACCACACCCTAGTTTGCACTAGTGGAGTTTCATGAGTTCTAAAGCGTAAGTGGCATTAAAAGGCAGCTGGATTCAGTTGAGTGAGAGCGAGTGCACGTTCCGTCAAAACATGATAACTTACAGTTTGAAGGGTCCTTAATTACCAGATGGCTGTGTGGAGTGATGGCACTTTATCACTGGGAAACATCAAAACGCATTTACAATTCATTATTCAGACATTATACACTCCCCTTAATGTGAACACTCTCTCTGGAATGGTGTATTGTCTGAAATACTGTCTGTCAAATAGGAAATGAATACAGTTTCAGTTAAAGATGACACAATAAACAATGGTACTGTCTTTACTAATGTGAATTCATACCAAGATGAATACAGTGAGAGTGACAGGAAGGGGAGAAACAGAAATGATGTTTTCAACAATCAATAATACTACTAATAATAATGCATCCTGCTGCTCTGGCTTGGTGAAATCCATACTTCCCCAGCTTCCCTTTCTTTTACTCCACTGCGTAACTTGGCTCCACCACCTGTTGCAAGAGGAAACCAGAGGTGAGGCTTCCGGTGAGGCCGAGCCACTGTCAGGTTTCAGCTCCTACTCCCTTTTCTCCCATGGGTGTAGCTGTAAGGACAAGAGGGCGGGCACGGTGCCATGCTGGCACTCATCTCACCAACAAGAAATGAATACACCAACAGATGAGATAGATAGACAGATATATGGATAGATGGATAGATAGACAGATAGATGGATAGATAGATGGATTGATAGATAGATAAAATAAGTACAAGATGTAGTCTTACCTTGAGGCGCATCTCCTCTCTTCCGTTGCGATCCCTCCTCTCCTGCAAATACACACAGAAACAGAGGGGAAATGTGAACCGCGTGAGCCTCTGATTGACTGATTTCCCACCTCCTCCATTTTTCCCCCTTTCATGCAGCCCCTCTGACTGCTGCACACTCTTGAATAATAACCCCCTCTCCTCCTCCTTTCCTCTCTCTCCTTCTCTCGCTCCTATTTAAAATGCCGCTCACAGGCGCGTCACCGTGCTCGGCTTTAGGCGCGCGCACACTCACACATTCCCTCTCTTCCCAATCGGACCGAAGGTTTGACAGGTACAACAGCACAACCCCCCAAAAATATAGAGACGCACGCACTCTCCTCCCCGCTTTCATCAGCTTTGATCTTCATTCTCTATATGGGAGGTTACAGCAGATGAATAAAAGTAAAACAGCTGAGCATGTAATAAAAGCAGATAATAATATATATATTTGTTATTGTTATATAGAAATAAATATATATTATTGTATGTGTATATTATATTATATATCTATATGTGACATTGCAATACTACATGAAAGAGTCAGAAATAGAGAAACACTGCAATTAGAGTGTGCACTTAAGACACCAGATCTATTTCAAGGCCTGGAGAGTTTTTTTAAATATATTTTCGGTCTCTCTCTCTCTCTATCTCTCTTTCTCTTCTTCCCTCTCTCTCTCCCTCTCCCTCTCTCTCTTCCTCTCCCTCGCGCTCTCCTTCTCTCTCCCCTTCTCTCTTCCTCTCCTTCCCTCCATCTATCTCTCTCGCTCCCTCCCTCTCCTTCTCTCTCTCTCCCTCGCTGCATTCGCCTCTGTTAGTCGTGAGTGAAGCTCAGTGAATGCGGCTGCAGAAGGAGCCAGCATACTTATGCGCCTGTGACACGGATATACTGCTCTGTCTTACAGGAGGTGGGGGGGAACACATCCTCTCCTCTAACTCTCCTTCTTTATCCCTGAATTGGATCATATATATTTATTTTTTTTCCTTTTTTTAGGTGAGAGGGGGGTTTAAAATCCCCGCGTATGCTCTCCAAGTTTTATTTTTGATGATATTATTTTGTGGACGGATGGGAGCGGGAGAACTCGCGGAGTTTCCAGCGCCTCACTTGCACCGCAGCGGACCTAAAGGCTGAATAACTGCATTATTCATTTTTACGCGCCGGTTTCTGTTATCCTGAATAGTCTCTCTTATTTCTCCAGTGTCCCTTTTTCTTCTTGTCGTCCAGGAAGGGAGCCAAGAATTCGCCATAGCCTTCTCTTTTTCTCATCCGACCTTTTTCAATGCGCTCCCATCAGGTGGAGACTGAAATGAGCCTCAATCTTCCGCGGAGAAACTGATCTCAAAAGAAGAAAAAAAAATAAACTGTTGTGCAAGGGACTAAGTCTAAAAACTGGATTTATGCTACTTGGACGGAGAGAGAAAAAAATGATACCCTGGTACGCGCAGCCTGATGGGAGCGTTTTGGCTGCTGCGCTCTGAACCGTTCTGCCGGTGCGCAACTCAGCTCGAAACAAACCAGTATTTATTCTTTGGACGGCTGGAGGTTGCTGAGCCGAGCTGAAGCCTGCAGACGCACAGGGCTGGGGACGCTCTCCACACCAGTTCCCCCCGCGCCTCTGCTCCTCCAGTGTCCCCCGAACAATGAACACAAACTCTGAGCATGTCGGACTTGTTTAACCGCATCACCGACCACCTTGCGCCTTTTTTCACGCCTTGGAGTCGCCGGACGCGCCGTCAAGATCTCTAAAAGCTGTCTGCCTCTCCTTCTCTCCCTCTCTCTCTTGTTCTCTGTCTTTTCACGTCTCTCTTTCTCTCTCTCGCTCTCTCCCTCCCCTCCTCTCTCTCCTTCTCTCACTCTGTCATGGCGGAGGGGGGGTGGAGCTGAGAGCTCAACTGCATCTCTCCTGCAGTTTGCTTGGCTGGGGTTGATAACACGGCAGAGCCCTGCATGGGGACATAGGGGCCCAGAGGAACCTTGTTGCGCCCCTGTCTGCGCTCTCGTCTCGGCTGGGGAGAACCGTTCGCGCACGTCTCCATCCATGTCTCACCAACGCTGCCCCGTGTCTCCGGAGGAAGCCGCATCCATCCCCACCGCAGCTTTGGGTAAGTCCAATTTATCTGGATTGATTGACGATGACCTGATTTTTTTACATATATATAAAGAAACTCTGTATTAAATGTTCACGCGTGCGGAGGAGAAATGTCTCTCTGAGATAAAGCTAAAACATTCTCAATGTCTCAGGAGTGGGCAGAGTCCCAATTGCCTTTCCCCTCTTGTTGGTGTCACACTTGCTTTGCTAAATAACCTGCTTATGATGGTGCTGCTGCTGCTGCTGGCTTCAAATGAGACCCCTATGAAAAAGATAACTGCAGCCGTTTGACTTTGATTATGTTGAATATGCTTTGAGGGGGAGATTGTAGTCGTGCTTCCGTCTTAGACATTTCCGAGATGATGCCTGACGTCTGTCTGTCAGAAGAAAGATGCAGAGATGTAGCAGTACATGGATATGAGTAATTTATAGAGCATATGGTACTTTCCTGCAGTACCGAATGATCTGCATCAAGCGTTTGCCTTGTTGATCATGAATCATTCTGTCAAAGTCAAAGCCTGCAAAGACTCTAAGAAAAAGTGCAACAATCATATATGTTCATTAGCATTGCATATGGTGTTTTATGCAGTAATAAATAAATGAAAATACAAAATGAACTCAAATAATAAATGTATTCTCCTAAAATGTAACTAGTGTAAAAGATTACATATTGCAATCGCAATATAATCCCTGTGAAATATACGCATTTTGATGGTTTGCTTTCTGTTTGTGTGTGTGTGTGTGTGTGTGTGTGCGTACGCATTCATCTCTGGCTTGTACGCCTGTGTGTGTGTGTGTGAATGCTTGTGCTGCATGCACCTGTCTTTTCTTCAAAGGTTACTAAATGGTTTTCTGGGGGAGGATTTCTAACCGGCGAGATGCTGCTCATACTCCTGCTGGCAGCCTTTTCTTCTTCTATCTCTGGCTCCCTCTCCTCCTCCCTCTCCTCCCCCTCCATGTCGGACGGACCCACGATGGCAGACCCGTCCACCTCGGACCTAATGGCCGAGACCTGCAGCGCCTGCTCCTGCATGTCTGTGGAGAATGTGCTGTACGTCAACTGTGAGAAGATCACCGTCTACCGGCCCACGCAGCTCATCCCACCGGCCTCATCCCTTTACCACCTCAACTTCCAGAACAACTACTTAATCATACTTTACCCAAACTCATTCCTGAACTTCACCCACGCTGTGTCACTGCAGCTGGGGAACAATAAACTGCAGAACATTGAAGGTGGAGCCTTCCAGGGGATGAGTGCATTGAAACAGCTGCACCTGAACAATAATGAGTTAAAGGTGCTGCGAGCGGACACTTTTCAAGGGATAGAAAACTTGGAATACCTTCAGGCTGACTACAACTTGATAAAATATATTGAAAAGGGAGCATTTAATAAACTGCACAGGCTAAAAGTGCTGATTCTGAATGATAATCTTGTACAGGCACTACCTGACAACATATTTCGCTTTGCCTCACTCACCCACCTGGATATAAGGGGAAACAGGATCCAGAAGCTTCCCTATTTGGGTGTTCTGGAGCATATAGGGCGCATAGTAGAGCTGCAGCTGGACGACAACCCCTGGAACTGTACCTGTGATTTAGCACCTCTCAAAGCATGGCTTGAAAACATGCCCTATAATATTTTCATTGGTGAGGCCATATGTGAAACACCAAGTGATTTGTACGGGAGGCTCCTGAAAGAAACCAACAAACAGGAGCTGTGTCCCATGGGAACAGGAAGTGACTTCGATGTAAGGATGCCGCCTGCACCGCCAGATAATGACCCCTCCAAAATGTCTCCGACCACCGTGGCTCCCATGGCCACAAAATCGCCAAAAACCACTGACTCATCAAAGATATACGGTAATGGTATTGTGGCTGGTTTGCCCCCCTTTGGAAGAAATAGTCAGATCGTTTCCTTTCAGACACGGACCCCTCCATTGATGTGTCCACAGCCCTGCAGTTGTAAAGCCCACCCATCTGACTTCGGCATTAGTGTCAGCTGCCAGGAGAGGAGTATTAAAAGTCTGGCTGATCTAAGTCCCAAACCCCAAAATGCCAAGAAACTTCACCTGAGCGGGAACTACATCCGCGACATAAGTCCAGCAGATTTCCAAGGGTTTGAGGGCTTAGATTTGTTACACCTTGGCAGTAATCAAATTTTCACAGTCCAGAAAGGTGTGTTTGCTAACCTCACTAACCTGAGGAGACTGTATTTGAATGGAAACCAGCTTGAAGAGTTACACCCAGAGATGTTTTTGGGCCTCACAAATCTACAGTACCTATATTTGGAATACAATGCCATAAAAGAAATCTTAGCAGGCACATTTGACTCCATGCCGAACCTACAACTCCTGTATCTCAACAATAATGTTCTGCGGAGTCTTCCCGCCTACGTGTTTGCGGGTGTATCTTTAGCCCGACTGAATCTAAAAAACAATCACTTCATGACCCTACCAGTGAGCGGTGTCTTGGACCAGCTGCAGTCATTGACCCAGATAGACCTGGAAGGAAACCCATGGGAGTGCTCCTGTGATCTGGTCGCCCTCAAACTCTGGCTAGAGAGGCTAAGTGATGGAGTGGCCGCCAAAGAGGTGAAATGTGCCTCCCCTGTGCAGTTCTCCAACGTTGAGCTGCGTCTTTTGAAAAATGAGATCCTATGTCCTAAACTCATTGCAAGGCCACCGTTTATTCAAACTAGCGCCACCCCTGTTTTGACCTCTGTGTCGCCTGCTGGAGTTGGCAAAGCACCACCGGGAGGACCTGTGCCTCTCTCGATTATGATCCTTAGCATCCTCGTAGTGCTTATTCTGACTGTGTTTGTGGCCTTCTGCCTTTTGATCTTTGTCTTGAGGCGGAATAAAAAACCAGTGGGTAGGCAGGAGGGGCTAGGGAATCAGGAGTGTGGCTCTATGTCATTGCAGCTCCGCAGGCACAACCATAAATCTGGCAAGAAAGGTTCCATCCCGGGGGACGACTTGGGAGGCGAGACATTCATCCCCCAGACCATTGAGCACATTGGCAAGAGCCACACCTGCGGAATCGGACGCTCCTCAGACATGGATGCTGGGTACAAGTTTGCTGAATCACAGAGGCAGAAGATCATCTTCCGGAACACCAGCGATAAGGAAAAAGAGGCACTTTCCACCCTGGAGCGCAACAAACGCCTCAGCACCATCGACGAACTGGAGGAGTTCCTTCCCAACCGAGAGCCCAGCATGTTCATTCAGAACTTCCTGGACAGCAAAAGAGATTTCAACAGCATAGGGATGGGTGGGTACGAGATCCGCTACCCGGACAAAACGCTGGATAAAAAGATGAAGAAGTCGTCACTGATAGGCGGGAATCACAGTAAGATCGTGGTGGAGCAGCGGAAAAGTGAGTATTACGAGCTAAAAGCCAAGCTACAAGGAACGCCTGATTACCTGCAGGTGCTGGAGGAGCAGACTGCACTGAGTAAAATGTAGGGAATCCTGTGTTTGGTTTAGTGCATTGATTACACATAAACAAGGAATCAGACCCACGTACAGGCAGACAGACAGCCAAACACACCTGCCTTTCTGTGATTCTTTTTCCCCCTCAAGCCGCACGCACACAAACACATTCACACACACACACAGCAAAAAGTGCCTTCTGGAAATCCTTAATGACCAATGCAGAGATGGACAAAATGGCTCCACACTACAAAGCTGTTACTAGAATCAGCGTGGATGAATTCCACAGTAAAAGACCTTTTGGATTATCCACGCCACTACATGTATGAATCCCACATACATACCACAGGACACCATAAAAAGCAACCAGACAGTCACAGTAATATCTGCTGCTATTGAAATGGATACTTACCTCGTTATTTTTTGTTGTTCTTGTTCATCTTTTTCTTCTCCTTTTTAGTTTTTTTCAACCAAATCAAAGGGTCTTGAAAACAGTGCTTGAGAATACACCTTGCCGCCGTCTTCAACCCTCATTTAAAAGAGAGGGAGAAAAAAAAAAGGAGGCAGCATTGGCTGTTGTTCTTTTGCCCTGGGAAGAATCCAGAATCACTACTTCTGGGATGAGATTAACAGAATCAATGACTCAGTGGATGCTACTTTGCTTCTCTTCCTTTTTTTTGTTTTATTTGCGAGGATATGTGTTTGTTCTTGGGGGGGGGGCTTTCTGGAGTCGGCTGCAGACTCTCTGCCATCTTGTCTGGATTACACACCAGTAGCAGTACACCTGCTCTCTGCCGGAAGGCTAAACGGTTCCTGTTTACCATTCATGGGAAATGGAGGAACTGCAAAACTCTTTTGGGGAATGATTTTGTGACTAGTTTTCTTTGTGTAAAGAGCCATGTTAAATATAGTGTCTTCTGAATGGAGTTGTGTTCCTCTTCAAAATTGCTACTTAACAGTAACTGTATGTTTTGGGTGAAATCTAACGGCAGATACACTGTCAGAGGACGTTGTTTCAGAAAAATGAAAAACCCAAGGATAAAAAAAAAAAAGTTACAAAGCTGCTTGCCATGTAAGCGTAACCTGGAATTTATTTTGTAAGTCTTACATTATTTGTATCTGTGGGACTGGTTTGTAAATTACAAGGAAAGATAAACATCTGCACACACACACACACACACACACACACACATACATACTGTATGATGGAGCATCATCACCAAGAGACTACAAGCCAGAATTGTCAGACAAACCGCTAATGTTATTCAATCAGTGATCCGCCTCCCCTTGTCAGCACTCGATTCGTAGTCAAAAAAGATTTAACAACATAGTTAATTTATTTTTCTATGCAGGATTATTTAAAGAGTTATTGTATTATTTAAAAAGAATAATACACAAAGAGTGGGAGGGACTTGAAAGAACGATGTATCAGAGCTAATTCAGGCCACCAGATGTGACTGTGGAGTTGATTCAAGGGTTTTTGTTTCTCCAAGTTCGCTGAAGAACTTGACCCAGTGGACGAGTTTGTGACATGTGATCTGTGATGTTTCCTTTTCTATTGTGTCGCACTACAAACCGAGGCCTGGTAGAGTCTGTGACGTTTCAAGCAGTTTCCTTATTCTTATATCTCCCACAATATCTTGTTCAAGGTTTCTCATTAACATTATGCAACCAAAATAAATGTGCATTAAACTTGATATGGTTCTGGGGGAATGCCGGGACAGGGATGGGTTACGGCCGGGGGTCAGGGAAGTTCATGAATTGAGGCTCTAAATTGTCTGATTTGGAAAGAATCATATCATAAAACACCATGTGCAATATTAGTAAAAATGCTCAGTCATGATGGCTTCAAATAATTTTGTTTAATTTATTTAGTTTGAGGTTATATTGTCAAGACAGGTTCTATTTCGAAATTCTTTTATCAACTTAACTCTATCCGGTCCTTATTTAAAAAGTATTGTTAAGTTAAAATTATGAGTGTTTATTGACATTACAAATGAATAGAATGTATCTTGGAAAGTATAATAAATACAGTTTTCTATCAGTCATAAATCTCCTGTATATTGGTTAATTTTCTCTTGTATAATCATGTTGAAATCAAGGTATTAAAATCAGCACCTATTTGCACTGTGTCCCCCTATTTCTTTTAGTTTGCATCCTGTTAGCTTTTCTGGGCTGCTTTATTTTTAAGGGAAAGTACAAACGATGAAAAAAGGATTCTTCGAATGAAACTGCCAAATCTCATTTTAATTCCCACTTTGAGTTTTTAACAGAACAAGTTGTCTTACAGCTCAGTGTTGAACGGACTACAGCTGACGTGACAGAATGCAGTGCTTGTGTTGTGCATGTACAAAAACTGGCTGCCCTTCAAGCCTATTACGTGTTTGCCTGGTCTGTTTAGTTTGAGGAAACTGGCTGTGGAAGTAAGGGAACTGCCGCTTGTTACACTCGAGGCCATGAAACCACTCTCTGCTTAATACTGTGGTTAAAACCACGTCATTAGAATTGGTGTGCAATGTTTTCCAACTTACTTTTCGAGGCTTTGATTAAAGGTCGAGTGTGTTGTATTAAGGGGAGTCTATCAGCAAGAATGAAATATAATATTCATTAACGGGTTTTCCTAGTGTATAATAACATGAGATTAAAGATTTGTTGAGTTGTTGCTACCCTAGAATGAGACCTTTTCATGAACATCAGCATAAGGCCTTCTTTAGCTAATTCCAGCCTTGTTTCTAGAGTTGCCCAGATTGGACAAAACCAAACAGTGGCTGTATCACCTGTAAGTCATCTGAAGGCCAACGTATATTCTACTACACGCCTAAAGGGGAGGGCGAGGCCAGGGGTATAACTTCTATTGCATTATACCACTTCACTGACAGCTCATAAATCCCACACCTGGAACCTTTAAGCCATTTTTAATATCAAGTTTAAAAACACAATTTAAGGGTTGTGTGCTGGTTTGCACGGCGGCTCCCTTAAACTGTCATAAAAGTTAGATTTAAAAGGTGTGATGTAATTCTTTTTTTGTCCTCAGTTCCTTTGCCTTTTCGACATTTGGAAGCAGTTTTTTCTTGCCATTGACCCTCACGTCTTCCAGGTAAAAATGTGTATTTTTAGGCACCTATCAAACATTCACATCTCTTCCACTTCAGGGGTAAAAAATTCAGATTTCCTGTTTCTGTGTAAATCCAACCTATATGGGGCTTTTGGGAAACCAAGTAGCAGAAAGTATGACTCATCCACACGCCAGAGAATTGTCCTCATTAATTATTAATACCCGTGGCAGCTATGAACTAAAAAGGGATGTGTGTGTGGGGGGGATCTGATATGTCCACCCTCTTCAAACACTCCCACTCTCTGCCTCTTCTCCATCGTCCCTCATGCCGCTCTGTAATAGAGCAGAAACATCATTTTAGATAGGCTTAAAAAAGAAAGACTCAAATTGGCTGGAAAAGTCTATTTTCTTTCCAACATTTTACTTCAGTGACTTGGCTCCGGAGCAGGGGCTCTGTTCCTGGAAGCTCCCGGGGTTCTTGAGGGGGGGTACCATGGCGTCCCTAGAAAGCAGAGAGTCAGTTGCTTTCCACTGTAGTTTCGCTGACCCGATATTAGTGGAGTGTAAAGCACAAAGAGCGAGATGCTTGTGTTTTTTCCCCCTCTCTGCTCTTCTTATCTCGCCTGCTGTGGAGAAAGTTATGCAATTTAGTCCAGAACTTTAAAAGAAAATCCTCCATGCTGTGGCTCAATGTGTATTCTGATCTGACCTGGTGAAATGTGCGTCCTAAATTTGTTTCCCGTTTCTTATGGGCTGGAATTTAAGTGGGCACCATGTGAACCAACCTGCTGGGGAAAAAGGGTAGCATGGCTAATGTGTAGTAAAGGCCACAAGGGGCGCTGTGAGCTAAGAACACAGCAGAGAGTGAGAGATGGTGTGACTGAACTAAATTAGGATTCCTCCTGGTTATGAGAAAAGTAATATTTAGACTCAACTTTGAAAAGAATTGTGCAAATTTAATGGGAAGGAATATTTCAGAGATTTCTAATAATGATTCTTATTATTTCATAGAGTGAGCAATGAGAGCACTCAAGATCTACTTGGAAAGCAAGGGAAGTAGCAAAAAAGCTAATGTAGAAAAGTAAAGGAGGGGAACATAAGTGGTCACAAATCTGTTTACTGTAAATCAATGGTTTATTTTTACCTGATTGATTTAGAAAAAATATTATTTTCTCAAATCTACGCTGTTAAATAGAGTTGTGGCTAGGAGCTCAAACATGAAGCTAGAACAATGTACAGCTTGTGATCTGTAACAAGGAGCAGCTTTTTACATCCCCTTCTGTCCTAATCTACATGTGTTTGTGCATGAAACAATATTCAACTTGCCAGGCAGTAAGAATGCAAATGCTCTGTTTCGTAATATCCCCAATGGAAGTGTTACATGTCAAACCACCCAAACAGCACTCAAAGTCGGCAAGAAAGACTCTTGTACCACAAGGATCTTCCTAAATTGGATATTAGCCCTCCTCAGAAAGAACTGCTGCAGCTTTCATGATAACAAGGAAAAAGTTTTTTTTGTACAAAGGTTTGATTCCTGTGAAAAGCGTACAGTTTATTTTAAGGTTCTGTGAGCACACGTTATCTGTGACAACAGTGTGCAGTTTCATTTACCTGTGTCTTTCATTTCTGCATCTCTTCCCATTTTGTTTTACTGCACATTATTTCCTCTCAGATTGGACGGCTCCTCCTTTTCGTGTTCGACTTCCCTCTCTCTCTTTTGGTCTCAGGTCATGAGGCTTTCTCATTAAAGAGACGACAGGAATAATGTATCCATGCGGTGTCTTTTTAGCAGAAGTGATAACACCTCAAAAGCATTCCTTCCTTTTCTGCATTAATAACATTGTTGTCTATCCCACAGCATTTCTTTGTGTACTGTAAAAGAAACCACAGCAGTATGATCTATTTTGTTCCCACACTGTTCCATGTCATTCCATGCAGTTCAATTTCATGGATTATTCTGCCAAAAGAGAGGAACCAAGAGTTTTAAGAAGATACTGTGCTTCCTGTACACTTGATTAAGGACACCTCTGTAATACTGTGTAGGGCCTCTCCTTGTTAGTTCTTCTTCAGTTGAATTCAATAGTTAGAAATTTTACTCTGAGATTCTGCTCAATGTTGACATGATTCAATCGCATCATTTCTGCTCAGGTCGCAGGTCCTAAACTCAGAATTAGACACCATCGGCTTGGAGTCCGCAGACCCAACCGGCCTTGTGTCAACAGTCCAGGTTGGTGATGGTGTGGTTGTGTGGGGAACATTCTCCAGACACACTTACGGCCCATTTATACTAAAACCATCAGTCATGGTTTACGTGCTAATACCCATCTGAGTATCGCCATCTTCTAATGCCTGCTTCCAGTAGGATAAAGCTCCATGTCACAAAGCAAAAGTCTCAAACTGGTTCCATGAGCTCGGTGAACACCACAGTCACCAGTTGTGCATCCAATAGAAGCTTTTGGATGAGGTAGAATGGGAGAATGAAAAATATTCCCCACCCCATTACACCACCAGAAGCATCATGGACTGTCAGGTTAGGTCTTTAGTGTCTTTAACGTTGTACAGCTTGGCAGACAGTCTGACCACCCTCCCCTGACCCACCTCTCACCCACAAGGTGCTTTGGTCTGCAGAACTACCGCTCACTAGGTTATTTTTTGTTTTCACATCATTTTGATTCTAGAGACTGTTATGATTCCAGGAGATCAGCAGTATCAGAAAAACTCAGACCATCCTCAACTGGAACAGTTGTGCCACAGTCAGAGTCACTAAAATAATGTTTTTACCTCATCCTGATGTTTGATGGAAACATCTGCATGCGTTGATGCTGCTTTGTGATTGGCTGTTTGAACAACTGAATATATAAGTAGTTTAACAGGTGTTCCTAATAAGGTGTCCACTAACTATACAAACAACTCTGATGAGATTCCAATGCAATGACATCAGCGAAATTTCCCCAGGGTTATCCAAGATTCCATGAATTTGAAACATAGTTTTTGAACTTTAGGCATTTACCACACATGATCATCCTGGTCATCAATCGATGCTAGATATTAACCCATCTTGGAGAGTTAAAATCTATATAAATGGTCCTCCACTGCTTCTTCTCAAAATCCAGCTCTTTTAACTCTGCACTTTTACCTTTTAACAACGGCATAACTGAGACACAAAAACCCTGTGATTGTCATATGAAGTAAATCCTATTACTGCATGGAACAGTTACAAATAACACAGTAGGATGATTTGCAAACATCTGTAGTGAGCGGGCTTTAACATGTACGACCACAGGTATGGTTAAAAATAAAGGTTTGTGTGGTTAAACCAGAAATTGTAGCAGAGCATGCATTTGTTATAATGGATCAAGCAAGTTCAATCATTTGTCCCTGTCTTACATCATCAGAGCATCAAAGTCCCATCTACTTATACTATACACTGATGTCTAATGGCAAACCATTCATTCTTAAGTTTGTGGTATTTCCTCCAATTACATGGCTCATTTTCCCTATTTGACAACTTATTAAGCTCTGGTGAGTCGTATGTTGCAGTGCGGACCCATGTCTGCCAAATGATACCAATGTGCTGAGGAATGCTACTGCGGCATTTTTGGCAAGTAACCACGGTCAGGCGGCGATTTAAGGAGGTATGAAAGGGGATGGCATCTCCCCAGTTACCGCAAATTACTTGATGCATCCCCAACGAGGGGAGAACAATGCCTCTCCTCCCCAGCAGCTGCCTCATTAAACATGGGCAAATCCACCAGTGCTGCTCTGTTGTAGCTACTTGGCTGCCATTGCCACAAATGTAGCGCCATTCATGAAGACTAGAAATCTATTGTCACCTGTCTGCTGAGGACAGTGTTAAATGTTTGATTTGGATAATTTAATACACACTGTTATTGAGCAGATGGATTTGTGCATGTTTCATTGGCCCCTACATGAAACTTGGGTGACACTGTTCAAACTTTCAATAGATGCACGACATCTTTCCTTAAGACCACATATTATCCCCTTTTTTTATTTACTTGAAACGGATACAGGTAAAGGTACACATTAAAGGACAGCGGTGGAATTTTACAACCCACACTATTCATTTAATGTCAATTCTCTTTCAAATTCTGTTCTTTGAATACATCTTTTTTTGCACCTGCTTGGTGTGAAAAGGATAATGAGTTCCTGAACAAAACGAGGTATCTACATTCTTAAATAACTGCCCTCCAACAATAATGGAGTGAATTTAATGTTTAATGTTTAAACCTCAATTTGTGGTTTACAAATAGAGAGACTCCTCAGGTCTTAAAACCTTTTCTTTATAACTTGTCTAAAAACAACGTTTTATGCAATGTAAATATAATTTCCGCCCTAAAATATGGACTCAAATGATATTTATTCAATGATGGGGATTATATGATTTGCCCTCTTTTAATCCACTAATGTATGAAATGGGTCAGTATTGAAAAAACTAGGTCAAATCAGCAAGCTCAGAGCTAGACGTCAGTAAATCCAACACACTGATCTCTGAAAGACACTACACAACCACGCTTCACCTCCACTCATACCCACTTCTATCGCCGTATTACACCTCTAAAGGAGGCCGTGGGGCTGGGTACAAATCAAACTTGATTGACAGCTCCCTCTTGTTAGGGAACTCCAACCTGTTATCATTCCTATTGGTGGATGGAGTCTTCTTTTAATGACCTCACAGAAAAATGCTGCATGCTCAGATTAACGGAGCCACACTTATTTCGGCAGATTCCGGTGGTGACCCGTTTCTTTTTAGTACCAGGTGCATGTAAATACAAATGAACACTGTGTAGTTCCTGAAAAATAAGCTGAATAGATTGTATCCTTGATGATAATGGATTTTGTTTGGGTGCTGCTTATTTTGCCAGCACATTTTTTGAAATGACTGTTCTTCCTTCAATCAACAGGGACACATTGTTATGCAACCTCCACCGTGGTTGTTATGGAATTAGCTTTTTCAGGATTCATTATGTGGTCTGCCTCTCGCTTGTAACGTCTGCACTAGAAATCAGCCTAAGCTGTCCCAGTTTCATTATTGCACAGTCATGTTCAAGAAGTGTGGAGTATACAGTGTGGTTACCATTAGGTGACACAGTATAGTCCACTCAAGACAGAGTATTGGAGGAAGTTCCTGTCAGTTATAAAACAGCACTAGAAAGGACCGAATTAAATCTATTTCATTGGCATAATTAGTAAGCTGGGTCCAAATAGACCTTTTCAAAAGAAGACATTTTGACATAGTGTGTTTTTTTAAATAAATTGCATAATTTTGTGTTTTTATGGTGCTTGGGGAGTCAATGAATCTAAAGTCTGGGTAGAGACCTGTTGAGTGCAAAGGTCATTTTCATACGGCAGCTAAAAACCAGCAAGTGACCCATAATGCCCCATGCGAGGGCACCGGCATTTGCTTTGGCAATGTCCTTTATTTGTCAGCTGTTGGTAGAACTATGCGTTTCCAACATTTTAAAGTTATTGACGGTTACTGCAAGGGGTGAAATCATTCATTTCCCTTGTGCATTGCACCGTTGGATAACAATGTAACTCAGCAGCAAACTCAAGAAACACGGATCAAAATGCACTTTGACTTTTTTGACAATGTTTTGTTTTTGTCTCTTTTTGTTGTTATGAACAGTCTGTTCGAAAGAAAGAACCTGCTTGGAATCACTGTACCTCATTGAACTGGGACAAGGCTCGAGTTTGTGCATCCATTGTGTTAGGGATAAAATGGTGAATAAGTATGAATGTATGTACATAATACTGAATATATTAGATTTTTCTAGATTATATTTCTTGTACAAAAATACTCAGTGCCAACACTTCTCTCTCCCATATGCACTGGTGTTGTTTGTGTTCTACTTCATGTTTATCTTTATCCTATGCAAAGGTGGATTTCAATGTCATGTTTTTCTGGTTGAGAGGAGACAATAGTCGAAGACGAAATGTTTTTCCTGGAAGAAGGTTTGTACTGTGTTTGTTCAGGTGTTTGTTCAGGTGTACTGCAGGGCTGTTTAGCTCATTGTGTAGTCTAGCTAACAAACCCTCACAATTCAGAAGTGCTCACATACTCGACAATCACAAAGATGTTCCACATCTAATGCCCTAATGAAGATGCAGTGGATCTCACTCTGTGGAAATACTCAAGGAAATTCAAAGTTATTCTCCCTATGTAACTAATTGCACTTAGCTAATTTTAGTCTTTAGTCTAAATTATAGTCATTTTAAACCTTTCAGCAGTCAAGAAACTTGACACAGAAACTGAAATCTTTAATGTCTTTCGAATGAACCTTCACAATATTTGTTAAACCCGATTCATGTTAGCTTGGGAGCAGCTGCATGTGCAACATATCTGAGCACAAGGTGTGATTAATGCACTGCCGCTTCCACTGGGTGCAAACCTACACATGTTTCTATTTTATCACATTGATCTGGGAGAGATCAATGAAAGCACGGGAACAATTGCAGACAAGTAGAGGAGACATACTTTGAACCTTTGGGACTGCTCCTAGAGGTAACATGCTTGTTTGTGTGTGTGTGTGTGTGTGTGAGTGAGTGTGTTTTCCTCTGCCGACCTCCCAGGGGAACACATCAGAGGCCTCCTGTTAGCGCTTTTCCACGCTGCTAATCAATAGCTTATATTGTACCATGAAACCTGAGACCCCTTTGAACATACAGCTCAGAAATATTTCTTATATCAAGCATAATATAAAATGGTTATTCAAAGTACATGCTGCACTTTTCACTGCTTGTGATCACTTGTAACTTTATAAGGATCGACCCTGTAACCAGGTCAGGAAGGGGTTTCCATTTGTTCTCACCCACTCGGTGCCTCATGGCTATTTTCTTCAACATGTCCTCCTCTTTTTTCTAGAAATAAATGTTATCCATCATGTCTAAAGAAGGAATACAAAGTGTTCTACAGAACTTTGGGATTGGGAGGTGATCTCTAATGACAAGCTCCTCTTGGGATACTGCCTTTATCCGTCCGGGGTTACAGACAAGTCATCCTTCTTGCTTTCCCCCTGCCTGCCAATCCATCTTGTTTGCCTTTCTTTTCGTCCATTCATCGTCTCATTTGGCTTTCTCTTGTCTTTCCCTCACCTGAGCGGAATTATGATCCGCAATCTTCCCTGATACATTGTGATTGATTGGGCTCTCTAGCTAACTAATGAATTGGCCCCTGAAGGACATGTAGCAGGCCAACTTTGGTAATAATGTGGACTCTGTTGAAGGCGGCTCAAGGACTCCTGACATCACAGACGTAACACACAGTGTTTATTTGGATTTGGCTTTGGCCGGGGGTTAGTTGGGGTTTAATGTTTCAATCGCCACCAATTGCATTTCTGACGGTTTATGTATATTGTCTCATAGCTATAGGCTCTATGCAAACAATGCTCTTCCCTTTTCTATGCTTATATGCTCAAATACATTGTTAATGCATATCTAATAGCAAAGCAATGTGTATTAAAGGTAGTGTTAAAGATGTGCAGACCTAAATCTGTCACATTATGGGGACTTGTTTTTCCTAATGGTAACAAAAACAAAAAAGTGTCCTTAAGGTTGAATTATTAGGTACACATGTTTTAAGGTAAACTTAAGCTTAAGGTTTAAGCCTGGATAATGACTAGGGTTAGTCAGAACTAAATAGTGTGGACATTCGGCAGACGTGTTCAGAACTCTCTGAGGCCAATGGGTGGCGCAGCATTCAGAGGCAGGACGTAACTAAAACATTCTGCTGCAGAGATCACGTGTTTCCTGCACAAATCTCAAGTCTTCTTTGCAAACCTCACTTTGAGGATTTCTTGGTTATTCAGAGACGTTTTTTTTTTTTTTTTATTAACTTATTTTTGTTTTTCTGTCTGCTGAGTATGCATTATGTAAATATAATCGAATCAAAATTTGAGCAATTCATCCTCTTACAATCAAGTGACTGTAAAACCCCAACAGAGGTCAAGGTGGCTAAACGTGACTTAAAATGTTGGTCAAACATATTAGCTATGAAGCAGACAGGCGAGTCAAGATAAAGATCCGTGTCAGCATGTGTCCTATGTTTGAATATAAATGCTGTGATGACAGATTCCGTGAGGAGTTGGAGACTGAAAGTCTGCAGCATCTTCGGTCGCTGTTTCATCATTGTTTGGTTTTCACATACAAAATGTAATTTATAATGGTTGGATGGTGCAACAGATCTGTGTAATGACAATGTGGCAAACACACGCCAAGTGGGACTGGTTAAAAACAGCACTGTAAAAACTCCATTTTCTTCTGACCATATACATTTCATGAATTTGTTTTCTGTCTTAAAAGGCTAAAACTAGGGTTGTCAAAGACAATAGGAAAAAGAGGTAGGTCCAAAAAGCTGTTCTTATTTTACAGATGTTAATCTCCAGTATATCATAAAATAATGTTCCTCATGGTTTGTGATAATTTTTTAAATACCAACAATTTTCAAAAAATGGCATTGTAAAGGGTGTCACGACTATCTAGCTCACAATAGTCATGACATAGGGAAGACAGACACCGTCGGGTAACATTTAACAATTCTCACATTTATTTAACAACATAGATACAAAAGACAGGGGCAGACAGCCTTCCCGCGTCAGGTTGTCAGAGCAGGACAAGAGGGCCTTGAGGTCCCGGGACACAGTTTTTATAGTGATGGCCATCACCTGGTGGCCATCACCTGGAGCCCCGCCCCTCATTAACCACCACCTGCAATCTCCAGCTCCTCCTATATGTTGAATGGAGAAACAGGAGTCATGCACACATACAAGCCACAGAGCCTAGTGTCAAAGCCGGGGCGTCACAAGGGTTATGTCATTGCATTGTAAGTTTGGCCTTTGTGATGCATATTGCCCCAAAATCCTCTGGTCATCAAATGACAACATATAATACAACACATTACATTACATTTCATTTAGCTGACACACAGTCAATTAGTTGTTTAAAGCCCCTCAGTGCTCCTGGGGTTGTGGCTCAGAGAAAAGCATGAAATGCGTTCTCATTCAACATAGTCCACATTATGGCCATGACAACCAGAGCCAGTTATCAAATATGGACAGTTTGGTTCAAGGTTAATTGGCTGCTCTTCAATAACTTTATTGAACCTTGACCAGTGGACAAATCAACCAAAAGAAAAACAGGTTCTTCGAAGTCATAGGTGGATTTTCTTTACCTGCAAACCAGGATAATAAAATGTCCCTGAGCTGCATAAATAGGATTACTGTTGCCCACATACATAAACTACCACATACTATAACATCGTTGAACTGTATTGAACAGAGCTTGCTTTAACCTATCGGATTATCTTGCTGTTAGTATGATCCTATCCACATAACATTACATCATAAACAAACAACATATTGATTTAAAAATTCTTTATTACATTTATGCATGCATTATTCCAGTAAAGTATTTCTATTTCTCCTGAAAAAAAAAATGGGTTATACGTCAGTTAAATACAGGGTTGGAAATTAGATAAATGTAAGTATTGCAATTGTTTTCGGGGCTGTGAGAGCTGAAAGTGTTTATTTATGTATATTTATAATCAGGCGTTTAGCTGAGTGAACACCTCAGTTTGGGAACCAACCCTGTGTAGATTCCATCACAGATCAGCCCACAGTGCCGCCGGCTCCTGCTGTTTATTCTTTGCATCTCGTCGATGAGGTCAAGTGGGACAAGTTCATAACAAACAGTTTCAGTCACAACATGGTTCTGCATTTGGTACATTGTGCTAATTTTGTCAGGGACCTGAAGTTTCACCGGTGGAACCAGTTCCACAACAGAATATCAATATGTACATTTTAACATCCGCTGTGTATTCAGCCACTGATACACTCACGATGCTGCCAGTAACTCTGGTGGGAAACACAAATTGGACACATTGATGTTGTTCGATGTTCAATGCGTGCTCATCCTGGTTCAGGTAATGTTTTCTGCTTTGTCCATGAGTGATGCCTTCACACACACTGAGTCTACAGCTCATTTGCCAGTTTGGACTGTGCATCATCCAACAACAGGAAACGATTGAAATCAATGTGTGTTTTTGTGTGATCGACTGCAGTGTTTCCTCACCTGCGGTGCTCTCATGCTCTCATATTACCACTTCTTAATCTCTTATCTCACCTCTGTCTCTGCCTCTCGCTCTTATGCTTGCCAAGCCAGCAGGTGTTGACAATGCACTAGCTGTTGAAAGAGAACAAGTCTGTGTGTGTGGGTGTGTGTGTGTGTCATTGAGCGTGCTGTTGACCGAGCTGAGAGATTTAATTGACACCCACAAAGAGAATAAAATGAGCTTCCGAATGCTCTCTCGCTCCCCTCTCTCTCTCTCGCTCCCCTCTCTATCCGTCACTCTGTATGTACTTAATGTTCTTTTTACCATTCGTGTGTGTGTGCGTGTACGCTCATGCTCACCCATGAAAGTTGTGTTCATGTGAACAGGGTCTCGAGTGTGCATGGGGGGAGTTTCATTGAGACTCTTCACATTGACGCTTCCTCTCTTCACTCCTGTTCTCCAGCTATCCCTCTCCCGCTCTTTCTTTCTTTACGTCTTGCCCCATTCATTCCCCATTCTCTTACTCTCTTTCCCTCTTTAGTTGTAGCTCATCCTCTGATGTGCTGTGTAATGAAAGATCTTTAATCTCCCGTCTCTTAACAAAATGCCCGCGATATAAACTGAGGGACTAACAACACATCCTGAAAGCTTTTATCTTCCTGCCATCATCCTCTGTGGTTTGATACATGCTTGTACCTGCGTTACCAAGTGTACTGCTGCACTTGAGACGACCTTTGACTGGTTGAGATTATTGGGAGGGCAGGAAGTGAACAGGCTTAAGACTAAAAGGTTTAGAATCGTTGGAACAACAGGGGAGAAAGATGGACTCCCTCGACATCCACGGCTGACGGGCCAGTGAGTAGGCAACCTAAGCCCCTAACTGCTCCTTGTTCACTGTACTGTGTGTGCTCGCTGCTCCTGGTCAGGTTTGTGTGTCCATTGTTTACTGCTCCTAGTGTGTGTGTTCATTACTCTTGGCTGGGTTAACAGCAGTGGTCACATTTCCTGCATGTGTAAACCATACCGGGACAGTAAAGATAATTCTGGATTCCTCCTCTTACAAGTTCAAGTCCAACATTCAAGCTTTTACATAAAACTGCTTTATTCAATAGTTTATTTTAATAAAAAAAGATCATCCTCTAGTGTCGTAGGAAAGGTCTTGCAAATACAGACAGAAATACCTCAATTGGTTCCAGTTAGCCCCTTTATTTTCTGAGTGTTTCCATGGACAAACTCCAAAAAAAACAAAAAAAGTCTGAGCAAGAGATTCTTTTATAACCATTTTTCAAACAGCTCTTTATGGACCGACTGGTTCCATAAAGAACCTGTTTTAAATGGTTCGTTAGTCATTCTTATTCAGATCATTGTGGATGTGGCTGAAAAAATGAACCTGGAGTTGTTTGCCAATAAGGAACATTCTGATGGACACAGGATTGTAGCATACAGAAAAACAACGCACAACACACAAAGGCCTACGTTTTGACTCTCAACACCCACTGAAATACAAGCTAAGATTTACAAGGATGTTTCAACAAGTACCCAGGCCCTTCTGGAGGTTTTGCACCTTCTGATGAGTCTGGGTACTTGTTGACTAATTATGACCTCTGTGTTGCGGGGTCCTGGTAAAGAAGCTTGTGGATATTCTGACTGCACCTTTGTGAAAACAGGATTCCAGGAAGTACACTGCAAAATCGCGGAAAAAATATGAATAAATAACGTCATCATAACATGTGACAAGTTATTCAAACAAAAAAATGGGACATCCAAAAGACTGTATGTCACACACCCAGAAAACCTATGTAGTGTATGTAGTCTACTCCAGTGACGACTGCACACAGACCTACATAATGGTGAAACTAAACAAACCATTACCTAAGCACATGTGTCAACACAGGAGGGCAAGACAGAGCAGTTTACCTACAGCTGAAGGACAAGAGATCCTTTAAGGACAACTATGCACACAGCTTAGCTGATAGAGAGGAAGTGGTTTGGAAAAAAGACGACATCTGTGACAAAGTAAAGAAACCATCTGTCGACAGAAGGCTATTTACAACACGATACACTATGCTGTCCTTTCATTCCATTAGAGGAGATCAAAGAGACCAAACAACCATTGACATTTGGCCACAAGTGACTTCCAAAACAAGTTGTTAACACTTTTACTCAGGTGAATCTAACGTTTCCAGCAGGAAGCACTGATGAAATAAATTGACATCACAGCACTTGATCATGACCCCTCATAGAGAGCACGGAGTCCAATTGCCCTTGATTGAATTTTTCTTGGAATTGGTATCTTGGACAGCCATGAATCTATGAAAAAAAACCACACAAATATTACTTTGTGATACAAGGCTTCTACTAAATCCTCAATATTTGATAAAAACACAACCCACAGCCGTTACACTTCAGTGTATATTGAGCGAATGATATATTGCACAAACCAGAGCCTGAATCTGCCAGGATCGAATCACAGCAATCTAATCCAGTTTACAGCCTGTAAGACGGTTACTGTTGCAATCTCAAACCTTGGTAGAGCTTTCTCTTTTAGTCTGACATGGTTTAATATGAATACACCTGTTTCTAAGGCTGTGAGATATGACAAAATCTGCCATTTTATATTAACAATTTTTTTTTTCCAGTGTCCTTTTCAGTATTCAACTGATGTATTTGTAGCAGGACATTTCACAAAGGCATCATGGAGGAACGTCACGTGGTAAATCTGAAGAGGATAAGGACTCCGACCACCAAAACAAGTCAAAACAAGGATATCATACCTGAGAGAGGTTCCACTTTGGTTGCATGTATGTGTTTACCCTCTATTGAAGAATCCCGTGAAACAGTGGGAAGATGGGTTAGGAATCCAAAAGTACAGTTGACCGCTGAAACAAACACAAGACTCAGGTGTTGTAAGAGCCTGTGACACAACATATGGCAAAGACTCATAAAGATGGAGCGAGGTGGCCACTGCCTCATGGATCGCAGGTCATAGCCCCAATAATTATATTACCCCAATCAGAATATGACATTCTGATCATATAGAGCTGTCGTGCCAAGCCAGCATGCAAGTGTGTCCTGTCAGCTGCATTACGCATTCTGACCTGTAGTTGGAGCTCATTGCAGTGAGTTATGTAAAACCCATGGATGTATTGTGATGTTTATTATGAAGTGTTATGAAAGGAAAAACCTGGTATTGTGCATAAACTAAAAGTTAACCTGAAAAACAGCCTGTCTCTGAGAGATGTTTTCCTTTTGATATCTTTTTATCATGCAGCTTTCTCTGCACACACACATTATACACGCAATATTGTGCTTCCATTCACACCCATGAGATATCCGTTTCTAGCATGGCTGTAATCAGTCGCTGCACATGAATCCGTCCACACATAGGCATGTACATGTAGATCATAGACAGGAACGCAGATCACTTACCATAAAACATAACACATGTTACATCCCTCTTTTCTCCATCCTGCTGCTGGTGGACGGCCCCTTACAGTGCTGGGAAAGCACTTTCATGCATGATAAATTTTACATCATAGTCTGTAGGTTTTTTAATTTATTCTCACATATGCAGAAGATAAAGGAAAATCAATGAGCATATGAATAAGAGCTAATCCTGGGGGTGTGTGTTTGCTTTACAGTGTATGTGCATAAGTTAATATACAGGAATTCATGTCCGAGTGTTTTTTTTTTCTGTCTACACGGTGGTATTTATTTGCGGGTTCTGTATGTGCATGCATGTACTGTGTATATATTTGTATGTGTGTGTGTGATGCCATAACAGAAATTACACATAAAAGGCCTATATGAAAGGATCCATGTGACTGTTGTGTAACTCATTTGCGTCAAAGAAATGCGTCCGTTTGTATTTGCAAATAAGCATGCATCACACCCATAGAGGAAGCGAGTGTGTGTGTGTATTAGTGATACGTGGAAAGCAGTTATACCTGCGATTGATGCGTGGGTCTGATGGGTAGGGTGGTAAAAATTTACATTTCTGATTAGAAGAGGATAGGTTGGGGTTGGTGAAATAGGAATCATACTTAACATTTACAGGTCTTGTGACCCCCCCCCTCTCTCTCTGATCTCTCACCTAAATGACACAACACTGTTGAGCAGTGCGCACCCTCCTTAAAGGGAGGTTTAAATAAGTGTCTGTTAGGTTAAGTCAGTCCCTGTTGCTAACATAGCCTATTCCTGTACTATGTAACCATATTATCACCAGTAGAGATGGAGTGGAATGTTCATGCGGGTGCGGGTCTCTAAATTGGAGAAAGTCATTTCCGGGTAGGTGACTGGGGATGAGTCAAGCAGACGTGCAGATTTGGATGTCGTCATAGCCGATCCGCGAGTGTGATAGAAAGAGTAAATATGGAAGCACTGGTTGCAGCAGTGATGTACATCACAACATAATGTTGAGCATTCAGGAGCGTGATACAGTATACGGAGCAACCTAAATGGCACATTTCCATATAGATTAATTTTCTGCTCTCGGCAGTAGAGTCAAACCGCAGTGACTCATTGTGACGCACATTATAAACTCTATCAACATTCTCCACTAAATGAAAGTGAATCATATATGTCTCTCAGCTGGTGTTTGCAGAGGAGATTTGCCTCGACCTCAGCATCCTCTACGTTAATAACTGGGGTTAAAAAGCTGCTGACCTCGTCTTCTTATGCTTGGTTGCAATTTGCACTTAAAGGGAGATAAGAAGGAATGAAAACAGCTATTAAATAAAAACAGGACTATGAAGTAGCTTCGGTAAAACAAGAAAAATACTACTATCATCCCAGAGAAACATCAAATGTGACACTCTGTCGTGAACAGCAGGCCAAGATAATGCTATCAGTTTGATTACGCATCACATTTAACCGAATGTTACTCCAGCTCCCAGCTAATCTTTATTTCTGCTCTTTCATCTGCCTCTCACTGGCACTTGAAGAAGGGGCCTTTGGCTTTAGCACCTCGCTGCAGAGCTGCATCTAAAATTACACCTCTCCAAGTGGGCCAAAGAGATTTAGATTCCGCTGCACTGACGTGTAGGTGCCCCGATGCCACGTTGGAGAGCGCCTCGTGTTATGCTTCCCATGCAGTGAGGCTGCTTAAAGGGAATCTTTGACATCTTTACAATAACTTAAGAAAACACATGCAAGTTAAGAAAACACATGCAAGTTGACAAAGCACAAGCAAAGTAAGAAAACATATTCATCAATTTTAGAACACAACACAACACATTACAGAAACGCGCTGCAAATGGACAAACGCGCTGCAAATAGAGGCGACAACACGACGGATGTGTTTTCAGAGGACAGCTAAAAGTGATGGACACCGCTGCCACAGGAGACACTAAAACGTCCACTACATCATACAAAGTTGGGGGTACACACATACCCCCCACACACACCCACACCAGCTCCTGGTATTTCATGATGGCCTGATATGATGATGATTTAAAAAATGAACGTGATATTCACTCACCAACAGTATGTGTTCATAATGTGTGTGTGTGTTTGTGGGTGTGTGTGTGTGTGTGGGGGGGGTCCACTCCTTAACGCTTCTTCCCAATGAAGCTGTAACATTATAAATAGTCACACAGCTCTTACAGAACCTACACACAAAGTACAATGAGTTATAATTGTCATTTCCAAGTGAGCTCGGAGCAGCATGTTTAATAAGTATAATTAGGGCCAAGCATAATAAGGCAGTGATGGATCCAAGGAAATTATTAGGTGCCAAACACACACACACACACACACACACACACAATGATATTATTATCATTAAAGGGCCACTTCAGAATTGTAGGACTGCAGTCCCATGAAGCAGGCAGAGCCTGGGCAGTCAAATATCCTGACGTTTAGCTGCAAGCTACAAACACACTGCTCCACCATTTAACCACAAAGCAGCTTGATTGTCTTTCCTTCAACCCTCCTTCTAAATTCTCCCACCACACTTTTAGCAGCGACTCTTGTTATTGGCAAGGTGAAGACACTTGCAGGATTATTTTTCTTGCAGACTGTGCTCCAAACCAGATTTCCTCAGGGGAAATCACATATATATATATATAAATAGATCAGTCAGAAGTATAAGTAAAGAATCTATTAAGGTTATTTAACTTTCATTCGGCCCTGATGATAGGGACATCATCTTGTTATTCCCCCAAAGTTTCCCTCATGTGTCCAACCCTGAACATCTTTTCATGATGACTTTACTGTTGTTAAGCTATGAAATAAAAAATGAAAGCTTAGGGATTAATGGGTTGAAGCCAAGTAAGCTAACACATTTAGCCCTGCTATCCACCGAACACATGGAAACCAAAGTTGTGTCAATCATCCACCAGTAAGGGAGCAAACAGACTTCAAACTGGTATTAGCGACTGTAATCACTGAATTTCATTCTGTAATCGCTTATCCTGCTTGCTTCCAGCCTGTTGTACCACGTCCATGTTATCATTATTCTCATCCAATGAGCCAGCAGCTGCAGCAATCTTACAAATATTTAGTCTGTCTGTTGCGAATGTCGACTGGGGAACAGGTCTGTGGTCTCATTTATAACCACTGCGTACGCACAAAACTGAAGAAATGAAGCCAGATTATTGATCCAATTCATAATTTACATTAAAACCGACCGACCACCTGTGCGCACAGAGCGCACAGGAGATCACTTACAAGAAATGAAGAAACTTTCCAAATAATATCCCAGAGTGGAGGCAAGGATCCACTGATGTGAGGGAATCGGTCCGATGCTCTAAATGGATAAATACTGCCGTGACACCGGTGCGGGGTTCTGCACGATGTGTGCATGCGAATGGAAGGATGAGGTGGAAGCGGGGGTTCAGCGATTTCTGATCTCACACATTGTGTTATCCACAGCAGCAGCGGCAGAGTATCAGTGTATTTTCTTTATTAGTGACATCACTGCTGTCCCATAAAGTCGCTCTTTACCTCCACCTCACTAACAAACACCTCGATTGTCAGAAAGTTTCACTTTTTCTTCACATCGCTTGATGCCGTGCCTCCATCAGGACTCACGGTGGAAACCCATTGGTCAGCTTCATAATTTAATATTCATGAGGTACTTTGCATTGACTGTTCATCGTTGAAAGTGGGTGTGTCGAAGGCGGATTTGGAGGCAGATCCAAGGATGTTCCAGGTGGACTGTGATTTATATGCGTGCGCACGGTTTTATAAATCGGAACTTTCTTTTGCGTAAGCCATTTCCTGCTTTTGTACGTACGTATGTTCACTTTTATTATGAATCCTACGCACTCTTTTATAAATGAGACCCCTGGTCAGTTTCCCCATCTTCACAGCGCCAAGAGCCAAAAAATTGACGTGTGTCTGTTGTGTATGAATTCAGGTATGAAATAAGCAAGTCTCTTTTTGATCCAATAATAACCGGGGTGCTGTGATGACATCTAGATGATTAAACATTTTCATTTCAATTTCATTGACAAGGACATCATTGAGAGTTGAGTTCTTGGTTTTATCTGAGCCTGTTCTCCCATTTTTTATAAACTGTACATATAGCACTTTACATGTTGGACATATATACGAGATTCTTCTACCAGTTACAATCTGTGTGTCTCCCCGACAAACAGTAGAAAAATTCAGCTGTGATGGGGAATCCAAGTGACAGCAACATCGAGAAGAAGGAACACGAGAAGCTCCAAAAAATACCAAGAGTTGAAACAGGAGCTTGAGAAGAAGGGGCAAGTGAAAGTGGTGCCAGTGTTAATTGGAGCACTCAGAGCAGTAACCCCCAAAAGTGGACCCAGCGGATTCTAGCAACAATATCTGAGATCTCAGTCCAGTAGTGAGCAGACCAAGACCAAACGGTAATATACTGCACAGAATCCTCAGGCTCCACTGGGACTATATCTTAATGCGTAACTCAGTGAAAAAAATGTATTGAAGGGAAAACTTAACAATAACAGTGAGAGATCAACACACGGAATATGACCCAGGTTGTATAAAAATCTGATTTCCCTTCCGCAGTCCCCCAGCGGACCGGTGGCTGAGATGAGTGGCAGGCCAGTATCTTCCTCTCCCTCGTCAGGGACAAGAAATCGTGCGGAGGAGAGGGAAAGTAAATGCCAGTCACGCTCTCTGACCCGGGGCGGCCTCTCAGAGCAGTTGAGAAATCAGATAGTCTGTTGTTTTAGTGACATGACAGTGCCAGCAAAACACCTGAGCTCAGCAAATGGGTTCGCGGCCCCCTTCCCTGCCCTCTCTCGTCCTTCCTCCCCACCCCCTACTCATCTCTCCAGCTTCTCCCCTGTTGACCTCCGCTTGCTGCAGCCACTATTTAAGTGTCCCCTTCTTCAATGCCTGTGTCTTCTCCTCCTCCTCCTCCTCCTCCACCTTTATTTATCCACCCGTCTCTTTGTCTTCACCCCAACCGCTCCGGCCTTCTCTCTCCTCTTCATCTTTCTTTTTACGCTCTCCTCGCCTCCTCCTCCTCCTCAGCCTCAGCCTCCCTACCTTTCCTTTTAGAGATGCTTTCATTACTCTCTCAGTCTGTCCATTATGCCACCCCCGTGTAGGCGCGTGTACACACACACACACACCCACACACACACTTGCTCACTGTCCTCTTGTTTCCCGTCAGCCTGAGCCCCATTTGACCTTAGTAAATTCAGCCATAGAAGGCCTATTGATTTATGCATACAGATGTAGTGTGTGTGTATAATATGTGTGTGTGTGTGTGTGTTTGTGTAGCCTTGTTGTTCACCCTTCTCAATGTCACCTGCTTGTTAGGTTCCCAAGTCCCTCACAGAGTGTGTGTATTTGTCAGGCAAAAGCAAGCCTGTGTGATTGAGATGGAGAGAGTATTGCAGGCTTGTGCGTCTGCATTCATAACCATCCACACCCCAATGTAGTTTGACAGACAGCTCATCTGTCCAACCAGGGCACAGATTTCAGGAATTAGGGCGGCACTGCGGTCGGCTGATAAAGCAGATGGATTAAACAACAGGGCCCGGTGATTTCTCTCGTTCCCATGTTAAAAGCTGTTTGTTTGATGAAGAACAAGTGAAGGGGATAGACAGGGGTAGTGGGGGGGTGAGTGGGCCTGTTGAGATAAAAGTGCGGAGCAATCTGTGGAACAAGAGGAAATCATAAGCGATGAGGGGGAAGAGCAGGAAATCCAATCTGTGAGCAGGAAAAGGAGATGAGGAAGCAAAATGAAATGAAAGGAGGATGAATTAATCACAGTCCACCCCTCGTGTCTGTCTGAGGTAGCCTGTGTGAATGGAGATGTTGTTGTTTGGCCTCAGGACACTGAAATCAATTTGTCTTTTGGGAATAAACATAACCATTACTGTACAGTTTTTTTAGTACAGATTGTACATTAAGATGTAATCAGCGTTCTGTCCTCAGGAGCAGCTGTCGTCCTGCTGCAGGTCTGGAGGAAGTGAGATGAAAGCCAAAAGACTCATTTCAACTATGTGAGCTCCTACATTAGTACGCAATGCAGCCCCCTTTTCTTCTTAAATAAGTATTTTTAAACAATCATCCATCTATTTGATCAATCACAGGTGACAGCCCTACAAGCGTCCACTCCCTCTTCCCATTTGCAAACACACAGACTTGAAAAATGTCAAAATGAAGCTTCCACAACATGTCTCCGAAGCAGGTGGAGGACAATGGAGACAGAGCCAAACCCAAAGACAAGTTCAGTTACAGCTTGTTAAGTTCCTGCAGAGACAAAGCGCTAAACAGTAAGGACTGAGTGGACAATAATGGTTGGCATGTCCTGTAGGCACAGCAGGAAGATATCAGCGCTATTTCCAATCGCTCGTTCAGCTGATTTTAATTTCTGTCTATAGATCCAACATGTAAGCTACATGAATCTGTGTATATATACATAGTCAACATAGTATAATCATTCAGAACATATTAACAGCAGGAGACTTGGGTGTTTTACATCGAAAATGTTACGATGGAGGCCAGAGGGAGAGAAGCATGTATTTGGCGGTTTTCTATTAGCTTCATTGCATACCTTACCTTAGTATTGTAAAGCATGTTTTCCTCTGAGCCTTAGCTCTACCTTACTGTAGGGTTGTGTGCTAAGACAGAGATAAGGGAAGCTTTGTTTTGTGACACTCCATACATGGTCTGAATCCACACTACACGCATGTAAGGAGCGCCATATATATTTCCAGGTCTAAATCAAAGAGCAGAATACAATTTTTATACTGAATACTGTCAAAAACCTCCAGTAGTTAAGTTATATAATTAGTAGTTTTTACTGCAAGTCTACCTTTAACTATAAAACGCAGACGTTTTTCTATTGGCTGCTCAAATGTCTAAAATATTTTGTCCATCCATCCATCCATCCGTCTATCCATCCATCCATCAATCACTGGAGTCAACCTCAGCTGACATTGGGTGAGAGGCAGGGTACATCCAAGTTATAATTCAAACCCACCTGCTGTGAGGCGGGGGTGCGAACCACTGCACCAGCATGTCCATCCATATTTTTCATAGTAGCTTTTAATTCGACCTATTCAATGCTAAAATCAAGACTCTGGTAGCTGATAACTGCAACTGGAACTGATTTCAGACTCTAGGTTTATTGCTTGTAAATAGAATTGATGGCATCAGATTATATTTGTTCCTGATCCGAGGCTCCAGTTACAAACAAGAGAGCTGTGAGGTGATGTGAAGTGACGGGAGGGGATGCTGCGATTGGCCGGGGGAGATGGGTTTCATGTGCTGTTCTGTGCGATGGGACAAAAGGGGCTCCTTTTTTTTTTTACCTTGCGTCAATGGAGCATATTGGAGCACACTGTACGCCTCAGCTGGCCTTAGCACTGCTTGTCACTCATTGTGATGAGCTGTCTGTACTAAAAGGAGGATCTAGCCCCAAGCTAAAGGCAACCGCCGTCTGCAAAGCCTCGGTATGCTGTGAGGAAACAGACGGTCACTCTGACATGACTATCGAGCATTTTGTGTCTGCTTACCTCACTTGTTCATTTCTTACTACGTTCCTACACTGCTGCTGCTATAACCTCCCTGCTATGTGGCTGTTGGCTTCAAATAGATGCTACTTGTGCTCACTAAATGCAAATGGTTAATGCCCTAAAGCCCAAAAAAGCTGGCAAAAAACAAGGATTAGGGCCAAACTGTCACACACAAACTGAAGCTGTAATCTGCTTATTCAGTTTTTCAGCTGTGATAACGCTGTATTTAAAGTGTTAAGCATCCAAAATGGGGGAATACAGCATTTCTGTTGTGCCCGCACCTGCCAAAAGTCCTGGCGGAATTGTTTTGGATTGTGGGTTTAAAGGGTCAACAAAAACCCCTGCTCCGTTTGGGATTCTCTTAATAGCCTTAGCGGAATCTGGCTTTGTAGTAAATGGGCCTGAACCATCATCAGCTCAGTGGGCTCGGCTCACACACCGGAGATAGAGCGTCTGTAAACCAGCCAGGCCACAGTGAGGACGGGCTAAATAGGCCACGGGCCGAGAGCTGCTGGATCCCCCATGGGAGAAGAGCCGGGGCGCGTTGGCATGAGTCTGGGTCGCGTGCTGGCTGGGACTGACAATAATTTGGTCCAGCGAGGAAAAAGCTGAAGTCTCGTAACCAGCAGTTTGTAAGACTAAAGTGGAACGGAAAGTGTTTGTGTGTGTTTAATGGGATTTGCATAGTTTGCGCCTCATAGACATTTTGACCATATTGGTGACTGTCCGGTTCAGGGACACTCTCCGTCACCAATCTGCCTTTCTGAGCTGTAGTAAGCTGAGCTAAGCCAGTTTGAAAGTTGTTGCCGGTCTGCTGTATGCCTAGAGCATCGATTGATGTGTGTGTGTGTTGTTTGTGTTGTGTGTGTGTGCGTGTGTTTGCCATAATGCCCAGAGGAGGTTGTTGGGCTGTAGATAGGCCACATACAATGTTCCCATTTGAGATAGAGGGAGACAGGGAGGGGGGGACTCGGGGAATAAGACAGAACTGGAGAGAGGAAGTGAGCATTTTTGGGTCATGTGGGTTGCCCTATATATTCGCCGCCATCTCAAAGGCACGGTGCGTACACACACAAACACAAAATAAATATATACACACTACTCTCATACTGTGGCACCCAATCACACACCAGCAATCCATTTTGCTGAGAGGCATCAAAAGGCTCTGTTTGCTTGAGCAGCTTTTCAATATTACCTCTAATCAATAAATCATGCTCTTTCATTCCTGCAGTTTCCACAATTATTCTGCAGGAGCACGCAGGAAGGAGATCCCGACGCAGCAACACACTGATGTGCAGCTTTTAATCATTTAATCCTACAACACAATCTACTGCTTTCTAACACAGTCTGTCCACTTGTATGTCAAACTAGTATTCAAGCGTTCAAGCGTTAATACAGAACTGCTTAACTGTGCTGAATCAATATTCTGCACACACACACACAGTATGATGTCAGCATCCTGAGGAAATCATATGAACCCCAGAAGGTAATCTGTTAAAAAGTAAGTTTTAATTTATTTGTTTATTTTTTTCAAGCTGGAGGGACTAAGTTGAGTTTAGAATCATGAAATTAATTTACTACAGCATAGCTTCCACTAGGAGTTTTTTAGCAGCGTAGATGGGCCGGATTTATTGATTTATTATAGATTAAAGAAAGACAAACCCACAATGGTCACTGAAATAACTTGAAACTGACAAAAGTAATAATAAATAACAAATTTATTGAAAATTGCTTTTGAATTTTGGTTCAACGGTTTCATTTAAAAAACAAACTAATGAAAATGGCCTGGACAAAAATTATGGTACCGTTAACTTAAGATTTTTTTGCACAACCTTTTGAGCCAATCGCTGCAATCAAGTGATTTCTGTACCTCTCAATGAGACTTCTGCACCTGTCGACAGGTATTTTGTCCCACTCCTTGTGAGCAAACTGCTCCAGCTGTTTGAGGTTTGAAGGGTGTCTTCTCTAAACGGCATGTTTCAGGTCCTTCCACAGATGTTCAATGGGATTTAGATCAGGGCTCATAGAAGGCCACTTCGAAATAGTCCAATGTTTGGCTATTAAACCTTCTTGGGTGTTTTTAGCTGTGTGTTTTATCCTGTTGGAGGACCTATGGCCTGCGACTGAGACCCAGCTTTCTGACACTGGTTAGCACATTTCGCTCCAGAAGGCCTTGATAGTCTTAAGATGTCATTGTACCCTGTACAGATTCAAGACAGCCTGTGCCAGATGCAGCAAAGCAGCCCCAGAACAAAGCCTCCTCCATGCTTCACAGTAGGTACAGTGTTCTTTTCTTTGGATGCCTCATTTGTGCGTCTGTGAACATAGAGCTGATGTGACTTGCCAAAAAGCTCCGGTTTTGTCTCATCTGTCCAAAGGACATTCTCCCAGAAGCTTTGTGGCTTGTCAATATGCACTTTGGCAAATTCCAGTCTCGCTTTTTTATGATTCGCTTTCAACAGTGGTGTCCTCTTCGGTCGTCTTCCATGAAGTCCACTTCGGCTCAAACAGTGACGGATGGTGCGATCTTACACTGATGGACTTTGACCTTGGCATTCACCCCTTATCTCTTTGGAAGTTGTTCTGGGCAGCTGTTTTGTCTCAAGACAGAAAATAGGCAAAGGGCCACTATTTTCTATTAAGACAGTTGAAAGACAAATGGTGGGATTTTATCACATATGGAATAATGAACGTATAGATTCTTAATTTTCCATTTCAGCATTTGAAGCATCTACAGTAGTTACAGTATTATTTGAGTCAGTCTCAGCTGTCAGTCATGATGATTGATGATCATGATAAGTTAAAACCAAACTTCTCATTTAGATTTTTCTGAGACAAGGTGGATAACTTAAATGTTTATTAAAAGATAACTATGTGAGAAGTTTAGAGAGGAAAATACACACTGATTTGTGTACGATGACAAAAGCCCAAAAGGTTGAATCTTCAACAATGCGTTGTATTATAAAGCTTCCCACTGTGTCAAATCTCCGATATTCAAAATAACTATTATCTGACCAGGTCAAATTAATTAAATGAAGTAGAAAGTACGATACTTCTCTCTTAAATGTGGTTGAGTGTAAGCAGCAAGAGCATAAAATGGAAATACTCAAATGAAGTACTCTTACCTCTAACTACAGTACTTAAGTAGATGTTCCGAGTTACTTACCACTGCAGCATTTACAGCTCTTCTCAGTCATGCAGCATCAAGGCCAGAGACTCTGTCGATTTTGACTCTACTCAGAAGCTGTTGCAGCTCACTTCACTCTTTTTCTCCTGTGCTTTAGTTCTGGTTTATGCTAATCAGAGGAGCCAGCTGCTGTGCTGCTTGGCTGGAATGAAAACCAGCAGAATGAAAGGGCCTCAATGGGACATGTTTGAAAAGAACTGATGTGCAGCATTCAGGAAGCTGACACCAGGATGCTGAGATGCTTTTGAGTGAGAAGAGAGGGACCAGTAGTTTGTGTGGAGGAAGACAACAGGAGAATAATTGGAATGCACTACTCTTCTCCTACTGTTGATGCTTCTGGGTAGTGTAGTCCCTATGGTGAATTGGACAGTTGCAAGTAGAGGTCAGCCATCTGTGGGAGTTCACGGAGTGTAAGGTGTTCTATGGTCAAGGTTTGATCATGGTGGGACATGAGGCAGCCTGAGTCCTCCCTTGTTATGAATCCGCGCTGGCGATAGTCAATGGCCGGAGGCAAACTGTTACCATCCGTTGGTGCCAATCCCGTAAACGCAATTTCTCAAGAATGCCTTGTTAGAACTTTCTCAAATTTGGTTAAAATATTCACTTGTACTCAAAGATTTTGGTGGTCAATGGTCACGGTCATGGTGACCTCATGAAGCAAGAATACTTTCATTCAACTGAAAAAAGGTGAACTGTCAATTCCATGTTGACTGTATCGTAGTCTCGTAGTACAACACAGAGTTTTGGCCCTAAAACAAAAACATGACACAGGTACATGGCTGAACCTTATCCCCTCTTTGCCCACAGATTTATAGTTAAAATCTTGATCCATTTCTAACCTTAACAAATAAATCCTTTTGAATCTAAATCACTAACAGGATGTGGGATGGAGCTATTGCTACAGGAACAACTGGACTTACCTTCAAAGCACCGTTTTATAAAGTATAATGAAAAGGGAGGCAGGCGTGCACACTATCTGATAACAGCTGTTGTTGTTATTAAAGTGAGCGCTTCAAATTAAATTAAATCATGACTGTGGTTTAGTGAAACACATTAATGCTGGTTTCGATATCACATTTATTACGAATGTAAAAACAAAAATCAACATTTATGTTTGAGCATGGCTCATTACAGTAGTGTTTCAAATTGTCTTGGACCTTGGATCCTGGCATTAATATCAATTTGAAAAGGTTAACAGCCAAGTTCTTGGCCGCCAGGAGAGACGTTAGATTACCTCTTCTTCTGTCTTGATTGTGGTGTTCTCTGGAATTAGCCAATCGCAAGGTGATTCCTCGAGGATGTGAATGGTCGTGTTGACGAACAATTCTAATACATGCTGACAAAGTTGTCTGGTCCACTCAGGCTGGCTCATCTGCATCGGTCAGATACACTTAATGGACTGTTTCTGAACCCTGGACCGTTTCTGAACCCTGGAATTGTTTCAAAGGTGTCACTGTAAGATTCTAATGGATTAAAGGATTTCAAGCATCTTTTAATGACTTGCATATCATACACGCTGCAAATACATTTCTACTGTTTTTCTTATTTTTCCCAAAATAACTTCTGCTGTCAAGTTAAGATGTTTTTTAATTGTTCGCCCACTGACTGGCAACCAGGTTTGACCTCAGTAGGGTGAATGAGATGATGTGAATATGATAAGAGAAAAACACTGCAACACACAAACACACACGCACACACAACAGACATACAGTACCTGCATGTACACTTGCTTGTTTACTTTGAATACAAATATTTAATGATGTAGTCTCTTTGTTTGTGCAGTTCTGGGTTGTTTGGGATTATTATTGCATTTATGTTTTGGATGGTTTGACTACAATATTGTTCTATTCTATACTTAATACTTGTAAGACGGGACTTTGACTGGCACCCCGGATGTAAGTGTCCAACCTGCAACAACTTTGAAAAATAAAGCCACCTTTAAAAAAACATTGAGGTTTTGATGTTTGAATTTGAAAGAAATAATATTATATAGCTAAACATGAGTTCATGCATTACAGGGGACCTTCAGAATGTCTTCTGCTGCTTAATGTGTAAACCCACACAGACACACACACACACACACACACACTCACACACACACACACACACACACACACACACACACACACACACACACACACACACACACACACACACACACACACACACACACACACACAAACACCCCATGCTGAGGACAAGCAGTGCACATCCCCCGCCGCATGTTGTGCACAAACAACTCATGTCACTTTTCCGGTCACAGGCCTTCTCCATTGCCAAACATTTGAATGGATGTTGATCCATAAATATTTAATTGCCCTCACCCCGCCACCCAGGAGGAAACTTCAGATCCTCAATATGTGACTAACAAGACGGAGGGAAGCAGAGGAGTAGACTCAGCGGGGCAGGAATAGACACATGATGTTCGTGTGCGGCACCGCAAAGAATGGTGTGAGTGTGCGTGCGTGCATGTGCGTGTGGATGCATCAGGGCACATTGTGACAGCGATGTCCCATTGACGTCCACAGCAGGGAAAGGAGAGGGCGCTGAAGGAGAGCGAGAGAGAGAGAGAGGCGGAAGGAAGGGTGAGAGGGTAACCGAGGGTGAGGCGGAGAAGGAGGAGAGAGGGTGAGGTACCGCAGGGTGACACGTTTAGGATAATATGACATCCTCTTTAAAAGGAGGCGTGAGTGAGTGAGCGGAGGGGCTGGGAGGAGTGCAAGATGTTGAGTGTGACGGATGGATGAGGAGGAAGAGACGCTGGATTTTGATTTGCTGCTGCATGTGACTCATTCTGTTTCTGGTTTTATTTGTGTAAATGCAATGCTGGGGAGTTACAGAGAAACGGGGGAAATGAGAGGATTCATGATTGAATGACTTGACTGACTGTGATTTGTCCCTGGTCTGATTACCACTCAACTTGGCGACTGAGTGACCCGCTGCATTCCTCGCCCTAGCTGTGGAGTGGCCTTCCCAGGGGGCATTGACATTTTCCAATGAAATCACCATTCAGTGGTATAAATACAGCTATATTGACTCATACTGTGTGCATATGTATATGTATATAGGCAGACAAAACTGAATGAATGCAAATGAAGATCCTCCATGATCTGCGCCCCAGCTTGTCCTTGGCTGGGCTGCATTGGACTGATACCTGATGCTGCATTTTCTCGTTAGATACCTTGCACAGGTTTCGGCACGAGAGCAACGTGAGTAAACACAATCCGCGATTATTCAACTGCTCTCTCCAGGAAAATAAGAGTGACAATGCTGGAGGAGCCATCGCTGTCGTCTGGGGGTCCACAAGCAGTCCGTTTCCAGCTCCGTGCAAAAATAATAAACAGATGTGTACAGTCGATTCAGACAGAATCAATTAACCTCACACATGTATTTTGCCTGCAGAAGGAAAACCAAAGAATCCAGAGAATCACACGTTTGTGTCCTCAATTCAGAGGTTTTCTGATGTGAAAATCCCTTCAACAATCTTCAGCTAAACCGCTGGACCACAGACACCAGAGGAGTTCACAGAGTGGACCAAATGAAGCTGCTCACAGACTTAATGTCATTTAGCAAGAGCTGATGTGAGCAGCTGTCCGCCTCATCATTTTATGGGGGGATAGGGCAAATATGTGTTTGTTTACTAATCCTGGTGTCAGAATAAAGTTGGTAGCAAATCTGCACTCATTTGACTTCTGCAGACACACACACACACACACTTTCACTGGTACATGAAGACAAACACTGTACAGACTGACTGTGGTTAAGCACAGAAGTACATGTGGTCATCTTTATGGTGGCAGATACTGATCCATCAATGCCAATTTCTGCCCAATAAAGAAACTGTCAACTGTTGTAAATAGGTTGTCATTGCAGGTCTAGCACCAATCCTGTCATCTAGTAAAACAAAGACTGGAGATTAAAAGGAGTAATACACTGTAAATACAAACAGAGGAGCAGATGTGGGCAGAGGAAGAACTGGGTAAATATGAGGACGAGGCAAAAAAGGGATAAGGAATGAAGGATGGAGGGGCAGAGGCGGAGAGGGAGGAAGGCAGTGTGGAAGAGCAGCATTGGGAAGGAAATGAAGTGAGACAGAGATTAACTGTATTATAACCTCTAGCAAAAGCATCAGCGCCCTGCTGTCTGTCTGATTTAAAGGCTCTGCCTTCGCTGTGGCAACATGGATGCCGCAGTGACAGGGAAGACTTAAAGGAGGAGTAATTAATCTGTGACCCTTATTGACCTATGTCGGAGAAAGGTGAGAATTACAGGAATGTTAATAGAAAAAAAAATCTGTTCCAGTCAGGACAAACAGAACATCACATAGAGACAGACAACGCCAGGAGAGACAGAAAAGTACCACAAAAAGGTGCAATCAAAGTAACTGAATTTTTATTTTAAATGCAGCTACAGAAATTACTAAAATGCTTAATCACTGCAAAGAAACACAAACAAATTTATCGAAACAAAACCAGTATAAAGACACACAAAACGACTATACTGAAACAAAAGCAGTACACAGACGCACAAAACAACTATGCTAAAACAAAACACAACTACAAGAGACACAGAACCTCTATTTTAAGACCCCAGTCATGACAAAGACTTACAAAACAATTATATTGAGACACAATATCATGACAAAAACATGCCAAATCTACACTGAGACAAAAAGTCACAAAAAGACTAAAAACTAAAGTAACACAAAACGACCAAAAATAGACACAAATTAATTCAAGCATACGAAGGGATTCAAGTTGCCTTGAAAAGATTCAAGGCAAATTAAAATAAATGTTAAACGACACCAGAGACATAAAACTACATGAAAGAAAGGCCGACCAGATGAAGATATGCAAAATGACCAAAGTATGAAAACTACCTGAACAAAAAATATGGAGCAACATGCCTTGACAGGGACCAAAGGGCTGTTTGATGAACTGCTGCAGATGGTATCCGCTCACATGTTGGCCTGTTACTGATCCAAACAGATAATCATATTTTCAAAGGAGAAAACATGATGATGTTATTTCTCCCTGAGAGTTTTCATATTGTCAAGATTGAATCTTTACTGCACATCCATTCATCACAGATTGATGGCGTGAGGACCGCGTTCTCAAATGGGCCTGAAACTAAGTTATCCGTTTTAAAAGCTTTTCTTGGGCCTTGATTAAAATGAATGCTGCTTCTGCAGTGAGGAGCTGCTCAGCTCGCCTCGGTTGTGAATTCATGTTGAGAGCTGGAATATGAAGTGTCAGAGGTGCCGAGAGAAGAAACCGATAAATAAAGGATATGCACTGACAGAGGAGACAGGCGACGCAAAGAGACTAGAGGAGAATTAGAAAATTAGTTTGAAGTGCAAGTAAGCAAGTGCTGTTGTCAGATCACTGCAGTCCAAACATCTTCACTGGAGCAGCTCGCTCCTGCTCTCTCCTGTTCGACATCCTGTCAGCTCCCTTTCTTCACTCCCTCTTAATTCCCAGATAGATTATATGACAGCCGCTTCCTCTCATATCACACAGAATCAACAGAGATATCGTTTTTATCCAACAATCTTCTGAGCATCTTTCTGTTTGTACACAATAAGCCAACCAACGTCTGTGCTCATCTGATGTGTGACTCAGTGCATTTGTGAAATGTTGAGCTATCCTTCTCCACAGCAGCTAAACAAATTCAATCTAGTTTCTTTGGTACTTTCTAGCTGCTATCCTATGATGTATTAACTATACTATGTTAGTGGATGGAATATCAAACTAAAAGACCAAACTAAAACATGAAAGTACATGTTAAATAACTTTATCCCAAAGATGGTTCCTGTCGTATTAGGTAGTTCGTCCTAATTGACAGCCGAGACTGACTCATGATTGGTTGAGCACGGGTTTCAGTGGGACCTATGTCTTTGTCCCAAGAAGGCAGCACCAGTATTGTGATGGACCAGCCGGTGAGCAGTGCCACACATGGCTGAGTACAGCCAAACAAAGGAAATCCAGAGGCGTGGTGTTGGAGGGGCGGTACTACCCCAGAGGATCCTCATAGGGAACTCCTCCCCTTCCAGGTGTCTCTGATTGTCCCTCACAGGTGGAGCGAATCAACCAGGCAATCAGGAGCCATCTTTAACCAAAACCAGAGGATATGGAACCCAGACTGTCTTGAGCTATAGAGGAGTGAGAACCAGACGCTTCCCCAGACAGTCTCAGGGTAAGAGGCCTTTTATATATTAATGAAGAGGAATAACTGCTGTCTCTCTCTCTCTTGGATCAGGAAGAGCCCGACGGAGCCCCTGATGCCAACTGCCAGTCCGGTGAAGCTTTTTGAGTTACCCCTCCCTTTTCTCCCTCAGTTATTAATAAACTCTTAAGTTATATTCACCACAACCCCTGCTTCTGACTGCTCTTTGCAGATTGTGTGCCCACTGTTTACTCTTGCCAGGCTCCCACAGTATCCATAATATTTTGGCTTCATTTCTGGATAGTGGAAGGAAGTGGAGATATGCTGTCCGTCTTTAAACACATTCTACGAGCCAACAAGATGGCGGCACTAGTCAATGGCAAAAGTTCTTCCAATCACAACCAAGGTAGAATCAGGATGGCGTCCAAGACCCATAGGGTGGCTCTATGTTATATTATAATGTCTTATGAGAATCTGCAAACCAATCCTCCATGGGAAAGCTGTTCAACAGGGCAGCATTACACAAAAAGGAATGGTGCTAAATTGCTCACGCGCTATGCCAGTTTGCAGTTGGTCAACAGCACAAATGTGTGCACGTCAAAAGTCACAGCTGACTGTATGTATACGCTTGACAGATCTGCTGATCCAGTAATAACTGAATCGGTTTCCCCTTGTGTCAGCGCTTTCATCGTTGAATGGCAAAAGATCTCTACTGCCGCGTTCCAGGGTCTTGACTGCCTTGAAAGGTGAGGCTGTCGATCAGAGGTCTCCAAATACTTTGAGTGTCCGCAAACCTTCGCCCACACAGCACATTATCACAGGTCTAGTCCCTTGACCCAACACATTCACGTCAGCATCAGTTTACAAAATAATCCCTTCAATGTTTTTTTATAAACATTCAATTATTCAGAGTTTTTAAAGGTGGGGGGGGGGGGGACAAAACAAGTGTATATACACGCGTTTTACTTTACACCATTTCAACAAAAATCCTGACTTGTAGTTTCCTTCTGATTTAGACTACTATATTTGTTGCATTCATTTAGCAATTGTGCACAATCAATAAAGTAAATCAGTGTCTGCCGCTGCTCTTTGTATTGATTGCATTTATCATTCAGCTAACAACTGTGTTGCCTGAAAGAGTTTGCACGCAGAAGTGCAAACCTGCTGCAGAGTAAGATACACTGTGGCTCTAGTTATATATTGTGTCATATACATGTGGCTTTTGTGTGACAGCAGCGATTAGCCGCCCTCTGTCTGTCTGTTACTGTGTAAGCCAGTGTTGTTTTTCCTCCCTCGCCCCCTTATCGGGTTTTGGAACAGGCCTCTTGGGACGGAGATTAAGAGGGACAGAAATAAAAAAGGTGGCACGAAATGAAAATCCATGTCGAGGACTCCTAGAAAATGCTTTTATAGAATGTACCGTTCCTTTTAACTCACTGAAGATAGGGTTTTATTGCCTGTTTTAGTTTGTTATCTTATTTTCGGTGTTCTTGGGCGCACACGCCAGATCTGCATGGAGTTTGCTGAGAGCTTGACTATAATTATGTGATACAGTGCAATGCGTGCTCGGGCAGACACAGTCCCCGTGTGTGGGAGCGAACAGCCCACAGATGGGACACAAACCGCTGACACAAACCGCTGACACATCATTTGTGCCGAGACCTGTCATTTCTTCCTGTGGAAATGTAGCTCTGTGTGCCCACGTGTTTTGTGTTGCAGGGAAACTCAGCAGCCAGATCAATATACTCATATTCATACACACAAATTCTCATCCTTCAAATCAGTGACTGGTTTTGCAGTCTGGCACAGTGGGATTATTATGGATTACTGACCACAGCTGTAATTATGAGGTATTTGGGTGTCTGTGTTTGTATGTTTTATCTGTGATTGCATGGTGACCTGTCGGGGGGGGTACCCAGCATCTCACCTAATGTCCGTGGGATTGGCGCAAATGATAAACTCTACAGATAATGGTTGGATGGATGAATGGACAGTTTTAATGTCGGAGCCAATAAACCAACAACAGAATCATACACAATGTGGGTGTCTGGCTACCACAGAAAAAACTACTATTGATGCAATTCACACATGATTAATGCTGCAAATTAACATTTGCACATTTTAACATTTGCACATTTGCACATTTTAACATTTGTACATCTGCACTTAACTTATTCCTACTGTATCATCCCACCTATAATGTATTCATATTTTGATATATTTATCTTGCACTTAGTGTATTCATCATTCTTATATCATACCTTACCTCTTAATACTGTTCATATTCCATTTATATTTCCATTTATATTCCATGTATATTTCTAACTGTACTTCATATTTATTTACATATTCCATCTCTGCACTTTAACTGCCATTTTTTTGCACTTCTGGTTAGATGCTAAACTGCATTTCGTTGTATATGTACTTGTACTGTGTGATGACAAAGTTGAATCTAATCTAAAAAAAAAATGACAGTGAATAAATGGCTCATTTTGCAGTGATTGTGGGAGGTATAACAGGGTTCTATTACTGTGTTGTTGTGTGCAAGTGGCAAATCATGTATCTTATGTATTTGCATGATGCTTTGAAAGCGGCACCAGAGTAACTGCTCATTCGGTATACCCTGGTTAAAACGCTTTCCTGTAACGTTACCTATAAGAAGTAATGAATTTAGCTTTATTTCAGTTTAATCCCTGAGAGCTGCCTGGCCAAGATGTGCTAGCATTGGTAATCCTGACCGAGCTAGCAAGTGCAGGCACTTAGAACACAAAGAAAATCATTGGACAAAACTTTTCGTTTTTATCAGTTTTTGGAAATTTAAATTAACACAAATTATAACAAATTAATTTTCTATTTTTGTATATGACCACGCACTGCCTGACAACTGCTAGAAGCCGACTTTTCCATAACTTGTTGGCTAAATTCTCCCTTTTCTGGGGAGAATTGGGTAGGGAGAGAGCAGGCAGGTGACAGGTCGATAGGTGACAGACAGATATTCCAACCAAAGATTTCATTGGATCCAAATTAAATGATTGTTTTCCTTATTTTTCAGAAGACTTTAGAAAAAGGATTTCAACTAAAAGCTTAAAAAGTGTTTCAAAGTAAATTACCAAGGCCAGCTGTAGCTAAGTAATTGTGTATGCTTAAACATTCCTAGAAATTATCCTCAGATGTGGCAGTTTAGACTACAAATAAAGTTTTTCTTTAGTTGACTTGTGAGGCATTTACATATTAGCTTTGTTACTGTTTTAGCAAGAGGGGAATTTAATTTCACACTGAAAATACTTGCACAGACTTTGTAGGGACTTCAAATAAGCCACAGAAAGTCTCTGACACCAGCGAACCCGCTCCCTGACACTGGTTTACAGCTTTTAGTCTTGATTTCAACACTGCCCTTCACTCGGTGCACAGACACCATTAAAGTTGACCATATTTTAATATTAAATCCTTTGCCGTGCTGCACTGTTTTGTTCTGTTGACAAGTTGGACTTGAGTGCCTCTCAAAGATTATTGCAAAGCCATGCTGTTTCAAATTGCATTGCCAAGTGCTCGGAGATTATTAACAAAGCTGTGCTGCTTTTTGCAGTTGAGCGTGGAGCAGCAGTAACACTTGGCTCAGCGCCACAGTGTATGAATATATTAATGATGATGCATGGAAAGCTCAGATTTTTCCCATTTTCTCACTTGAATGGAAAGTTTACATAGCCTCCAATGTGCTGACTAAGTTCTGTAATCCTCAGGCTCATTACAAACCCACTTAAATTTTAAAGGGTATGGGGCGAAAAATCAATTGGCAAAACAAGAGCTTGGTTTTACAGCGTGCTGAAAAGCTCACATCTTGGAAAAGCCATGGTGTCATGTGAAAAGCAGCATTATTGAAAACAAAATGCATGCATCCTGTCGGCCTCAGTGAGTGACTGACTGATTAGGTGACCTGTCACTGAGTTAAGTCCGAGAAATCCTGCTGCTATGAGTGACACGTTGACGGCTCAGTAAATGAAATCCAGCATTTTATTGCCAGCAAGTCACTCAGGCAAAGCTTGGGACTTTCTGTGGGATTTGCATAGAGAATATGGAATATCACACACACACACACACACACACACAACCATACTTTATTAGACTTGAACGGACAAGCAGACAACACAACATGTTAAGCTTCACTCACGAAGAGGAGCCACCCATGTCTGCCCATCCCCCCTACCCCCCCTCCCCCAAACACACACATCGTATGTCGTCAGTATTGTTTCTCCTTGATCTAGAAAGCAACGACCTTAGCGACATATTGCCTTATCTCCTAGCTGAGTACATCTGTGTGTTGATGTGTGTGTGTTTATGTGTATGTGAGGGTGAGTTACACATTGGCTGAGAAAGACATCATTTGTTTTGTCTGTGCAGCAGATCTCAATTAATACATTTACATGCATGTGCCCAATGCGTGTTTAAGTTATGTATAAGCATATATGTGTGTATTGAACATAAAACTGTATTTGGATTCTTAACATTGGTCTATTCTGACCAATATGTGCATTAATAATCGCACAACAAATATTGGATTACATGTACATAGGCCTGTTATTGTGGCAGCAGCTCTACAGCTCTGCTACTCAGGGCTTACCGCAATTATTGCAGTTATGGTTAATTAGCTTGCAAACACTGAGGATTCAATTTCGAATCAATATGAGGAGCAAGCAGTGTGTACAGGCTACTGACCCATGGGTGGCTTAAAAGATAACACTTAAGGAAACGACGAGTTGATATCAAAGCTGTTGTGAGTAGCATTTAAGCATCCTTTATTCAATACCACCCTTATTTTACTATGGTAACAAAATTAGTTAACCAATCAAAATTGTCATTTAAAAGACGAACAGCCTCGCCAGTCGTGGTGGGAATTTTACAATGTTTGCCATCGCGATGGATTTGGCAAGAAATCAAAGTGTTTTGATGCAGGAAAAATGGACGTGGTCTTTGCAGCTTAAACGGAGCATTTGGTCTTTCTGGCATAGACGGGTGTTGTTTTTTGTATAGCTGATTTCAAATCGTATTTCAGCCTGGCTCTCGGACGGCAGGCAGGAACCAAGGTGTGCTTTTTCTGAATCCTAATGAGCGCTAACAGGAACAGTGGCATGAGATCTAGGTTACCTATTTTCTTGAATGTTTGTATCATTTTCTTGACAGTAATTACAGGTGTCATTTTAAACTGCACACACTTTCAAGTATTTCAACGCAACGTTGTATTTAAGCCTGTCCCCGCATCCTACACATGATTGACAATAGACCAAACGAACCTGTGCTGGATTAGCTCCCACTGCTATCTTGCTAAAACTATGGAGCATAAACGAAACACTCTCTACCAGTTGCTGAAGTGTATAATTTAAAAACTAAGACGTTGTGTAAACTAACAATGTGAACCAACAGCTAGAACTATTGCCTCTGCCAACCAGTGCAGTTTCTGTCTAAATACACTTACTACAGACACAAGGACAACCCAAAAGACAATGCATCTAGTCACTGGATATCACAGGCACAGAGGCATTAGAAATGGCACATGCAAGCAAAGCAAGTAAACACAACTTGCAAATATAATCCCGTTCTCCTCCTGAAAAGAGGGGAGGAGGACTACTGGCTAAAGTGATTAAAACTGCTGAGTTTTGTACCTGTTGTGGAAACACTGGAGAAGCCAGCACCATTGTGTGTTGATCCACCTTCAGAGGAATTTCAACTTCGTGCTGTTCAGGAGCTGCGTTTGGATCATTGCCGTTTACAGTGCTTCCTGAGGCATATGTGACATCGGATCATGATATTTCAACTCAAGCGAGTGAAGCGCATATCAAATCTTTGTGACAATTCGCATCTTGCATTTACTTTGTATATCTTCACATGTGGCAACAAATTTACTTGGTTCATTTTATATTTTAACTGTAGTATTATTTCTCAATTGCTTATTAACTGGAGTCATTTATCCAGTTGCCCCCAGGTTTATTAGTATAAGTATTTACGCATTAATCTACTTGAAATGTTAACATTGCAGTAGCTCTATGGTGGACCCAACAACCTGCTTTTCCTTTAGCTACCATGGTTATTCTGGCAGCCATTTCTATCTGTCCCACTAGAATGTTCTAGGTCTGGAATTTAGTTAAATTTACTTTGTCTGTGTCACTTTTAGATTTTCACTTGAAGGAGCCCTGAAGTCTCTTTTTAAACCACAAAAAAAGTTATGTGAGCAGAGAATAAGATTGATACATTTTGTGCATATCAAGGACCTTAAAGAGTTACACCAGACTCAATAGCAGTGGTTTGATGACTTTGCTGGGCGGGTGAAAGTTTATTTTATATTATGTCAAGAAATATACATTTGTTAAAAAAGTAAATATAGGTTACTGGGCAAACTTTTTTTGCTATAAAAATAATATGTTGACATGGGGGTGCAGAGCAGCTGTGTCTACAGGAAATACCAATACATTGTGTGTATACTATATATAAGAATTGCTGACATGTCAAATGGAAAATCCATGGGAGCTGTTCTCATTGAAGCAGCAAAGCAGCAGATAATGGAACATGAACCTGCACCTCCTGAGCGTACTGCAGTTTCTAGGATATTCTCCTAATACTTTGCAATGCGTCTCACAGAGCTCTGCCTCCCTCCTCCATCATTCGTCCCAATCCTCCGACCAGCCACTTTAGGTGTTTCCTAATAGGTCAACTCACCCATTCCTCCATACACACCTAACCTGTACCTTCACCTTGTATATGTATCTTACCCCCTAATCCTCTCTATTCCCTCTATCCATTGCAAACAGAGAAACATAATTGCAGTATGGAACTGGAGTTCCCTCTCCTTGATTTCCCTATGGACTGAAAAACTGTAGATATGTGTGCCAGTATACTCACAGTTTGAGATTCAGTGGAGAAGAAGCAAGTGCATCATGAATAGAAAATGCACATTTCCAAAGACAGTGGTTTTATTCGATATCATCTTGCTGAGATGCAGAATTATCTGTCCTCTCTGTCCTTTGTGTTATAAAAAAGAGTAACAGTAACTTTCTCTCTGTAGTGTATAGACGTCATTTTTCTATTTATAATTTTTTGACATTTCTAGACAACATTTTAGTCTCAGGTATTTTCAAGTTAAAATGACATGTACTTACAGTCTTTGTCTAGTCAATCAATAACTACAATACATCACAACTTCAGTACCTGACTTAAGCAGGACAGGAACAAGTTACTGATTCAAGCTTAGTGCTGCAGCTATAAAGATAGTATGGAGTTAGAACAGTGTAACACCTAATCCTATTATGAAATTAGATGGAATTGATTATTGGATGCAGAACTTAATCTGTCCATGCAAATGGAAATGTAAATGAACAGATTAAGTTTGAATGGTTCCTCTCAGCTTACTGCATTGGTGTACAGGTGCCTGTGTAGAGTTGAAAAGGGTTAAACATTTTGACTAGAGAGGGTTCAGCCTGGTGTTAACATTAACACTGTTAAATGGTTAAAGGATTTGTATTTATATAGCGCTTTTCTAGTCTTGATGACCACTCAAAGCGCTTTACACTACAGTTTCACATTCACCCATTCACACACAGTCATACAGTGCATCTACTTGCAGCACTTTTGTTTTACTATGGGGGCCATTCAGGGTTTAGCAACTTGCCCAAGGACACTTCGGCATGCAGATGGTTCAGACTGGGGATCGAACCGCCGACCTTCAGGTTGGCGGACGACCACTCTACCCCACAGCCACAGCCGCAGCCGCCCAAACTAAGTTAAGTAGCTGGAAAGGGAATGCCACTGGTTAGCAATGGTTATACGCATTTATTAGCTTAATTTAGACCAAAATAGTTGAAGAAGAACAATAAGATTCAAGTTCTTTTACACAGAATTGTTAAACTCGAATGACAACTTTTTTGTTCTCAAAACTTTTCATTGAACCTGTGCCCCAAAAAAGTTGTTAAAGTCATGAATTATGTTTTTAACACTTTGGTTTTATGTATGTTAAAATATCATAATTTGTTTTAATATTTTTTTGTGACCTTCAAGGGCAGTGGATTAAGGTTTTGTATTGCTCTGGACATATCTAGGCTGTTTTCCCTGCCTCCAGTCTTTGTGCTAAGCTAAGCTAACTTGCTTTGCTTGGTAGATATTATGTGTACTGTCATCAAGAGAGGTATAAGTCTAGTCAACATCTTCCATAATATTTTCAATTTTAAAACCTTCCCGCATGTCAATGGCTCTATGCTTTTTTTGAGGGAAAAATGGTTTGTGTTTAAAGCTGTATACTGTAAGAAAAAAGTAACCCCCTGTTTCTAGGCTGTCACAGGATGTGTTGCACATGTACATGTATCAGGCCGTAAAAGGGCAGTTATAAAAGATGTGTGATAGAGCACCATGAAAAAATCGACAATATGCTCCAAGAAAATGTGGAAATTAGAACATAATACAACTAGACCTTCAAGCTGGCTTGGTAGATGGAGTTTAAGTAACACTGACATCTATATTAAGTGGCTGACGACCTTTGGAATGATGAGGTCTGGTGCAGTTATTAAAGTAAGAGCTTTAAATAAGTGTACTTTTCATCAGAGTACAGCGAAACAGTGGTTGTGTCGACAATTGAAATGATTATGTCCAATTAACAGCTGTCTCATTGGGTTGGATAAGGTCTTGTGATCAGTACATAACCGTTCAGTTTGAAATTGAATGGAGGCATCTTATGCTCATAATCAGGTTTTTATTTTTAACCTGAAAGTTTTTACTTGCTTTAATGTTCAGAGAATGCATAACAGTCTCATACTGTCAATTGCTGAAGCTCCTCTTCTCAGCCTATGTCTGAAACACTTGGTTTTAGCTTTTGTCTCTTTAAGGCCCCCCTCCCTTGAAGCCATGTATGCTCTGATTGGCCTGCTGGCCTGCCGTGTTGTGATTGGTCAACTCTATCCGGCAGAAAATATAAGCCTATAACAGGCTTAAGAAATCAGAAAAATGTAAAAGCATGATAAGTCTCCTTCAAGTGAGTTTGGTGTATAAATCCAGTGGCTGCATAGCAGTTTGAGTTCAGTGATTCTTTCCTATCCAATCGTTTGAGGGCTTTGAGACATTCAGGCTAAAAGCTGGTCCATGTTTTACATCAACATTTCATCGGATAATCAAATATCCTTAGTCTTAGGATCCATAATCTTCATTTTTAGAGCCTGTTTATTCTGGGAAACATAAACTAGACAGCATTAACGTTTCAGTAGATACATTAAGTAAGTTCTACAGTGGTTTATATCTGTTCAGGTGCCGGATTTTAACAAAGTTGAAAAGCGAAAGCATAAGTAGATTTGAAAAAAAAAAAATTATCAGACAGGATGACTCTACTTTTTGGAGAAGCTTACTGTGGGCAGTGCTAACGGAATGTTTCCCATTGCTGTATTGGTGTATGTATTATGTAGTAGCAGGAGACACAGTTCCATTTTCCAAAAGTACTTAACTAGCTCTCAGGCCCGAATCTGAGCCATTTGATACGTGAAATGAAGAATTATCCTCTCAGGGTACTCCAATGAGAACAGAAGTATTTGGATGTAAAATGGGCTGGTTGCCTGTCAGAACATTTGGTTCTCTGCAATACATCAAATCCTTCTGATGTAATAGTCAAAGCAAAATGATTCCATTATTTTATTACTGAAATGGGTGGAAGTGCCTTTCAGGTCATTATAGTTTACAGCAGCCTCAGTTGCCTTAATGGAAGATTGCAGATGTTAAGACTGATCATACTTGACCTTGTGAAAAGTCTCTCAAGGGAAATCATTTCTCTTGGCACTTAGCTAAACTTAGGAAAGTTAAAGTTAGCTTTGGTGTAATGTGAAAGGTAAATACGATGTTAAGGTTAGTATTAGTTCACGTACACTAGATGAAAGCCACGGACTCGTCTCTCATGTAGCTTCTGAGGACACCAGAATGGGCTGCCTTAATCAAAGGGCGGAGTGCCATCTCATCTCCAGTCATTTGAGATCAACAGGGTGTACAGGAGTCAGGGGAGAGAACTTTCTGAACAACTGTTAAATTCCCCTCTGAGGACTGGAGCCCGTGTACCTTGCAAGAGACAATCATTTCACCAATTCTCATTGCTGAGCTGCCACAGCCACAGTTATGGAGGAAAACAATCTGTTTCCTATTTTGAGCAATGGTCGTTAAACAGCTCCATGGCTCAGACTTAACAGGATTCAAATACATGAGCAAGATTGTCTCTGTGCTTTTGTAGACTGATGGCCTCAAATGACTTTTAATCCACATCTACAAATTGTTATTGTGTAACAAGTGACTACATCCCACAAGCAGAATTATTACAGTTGGACTGGTAAACAGTGTAAATGACATGAATTACTTTCACAGTAACTGGCTGCAATGACTAGCTTAGAAGTTTCATCCTGGCACTGACTATGCATCCAGTGTGGCAGATTTAAAATGCCCAAATGGTGTACTAATGAAGGTAAGTCGTTTTAGGAACAGCGCAGCATTAATTGTATTTACCATGATAGTAATTCAAATGTGACTCTCTAAAGTATTGATGTTACTCAGTTTTATAGCAGCACGCAGAACCAATTAAAAAAGGATTATTTATTTGGATTTTTAATGAATTGTCCAACACATAAAGATGTTCCCGTTTCTCCCTTAATCCAGAATTAAAGCCAGAACATCTCTAACGAGATATGAACACTGCCATGTTGCTCATTTGGAGCCAAAGTCTCAGCTGTCAATCATGCTTTTTCACTGTTTTACCATCAAATAGATAATTAAAACCAAATTTATTGGTAAAATGTCAGTGTGACGAGAACTACCTAAAATGACAGAATACATATTTGAGCAAAAATCATTCGACCTGTACTTTGATGGAGTTCGTTCCATGCCCCTTATATTAATATTTGGGAAGCAGGATATGACAGGAAGCACTTTGGCCTCACTTTGTTGGGAGCTATATGGTCTAACATCAACATCCTGTCTAATATTGTATGTGCATAGAGCAATCATGGGCGTGCTCAAATCCACTGTTGCTGGTTTAATGGTGCAGCAGGCTCAATAGGTTTTACTTTGTCTCTGAATTAATCAAGGATGTATCCTAGGCCTAACATGCACACACACATAAAAAACAATCACAGCACATCTCCCATTTCTTTAAACCTCTCTACTGAGGAAACGGATCTGCTCGTGCACATATTGCATGAGAGCGGACCATCTGTGTGTGAAATAAGCTACATTGTGCACAAGCTCATGCATGCACACATTACTATCTTCATAATGCACCCTTAAAATAATGTTGAAATACTGCACCATTGACTCCAAACCAGGATCTTTGTTGGTCAATTACATAGCAATGTGCCTGGCCACACCTCATTTTAATGGGTGATCAGATGGGCACAAGTGCATTTGCCATTTCAAATATGTGGTGCACTGGAGAGGAAAATGAAAATAGTGTCGATATGACACTAGCAAAGACACTCGCGTCTCGCTTGGCCTTGCTGTGACGCGGCTGTATGATGGGGCTCTTTATTTTGGCAGACTGCTTTCTGCAATGATGTGCACCGAAGCAGCCATCCTTTATCTTTGAGCTGAGACAAAGTGGGGAACAGCAAAAAGAAAAACCTGCAGTGGAATGTTTACCGAACGCTGTGAACGGAGAGAGAACATTGTTGTTATTCACTCCACCCACACAGTCGACATACCAACTGTGTTTTCCTTCACCGCATCTTGAATGCAGTGATTTAGATTTATTGCAGCTCTACTGAGATGTTATTGGACCAGATGCTTAATTAATTTCCACAACTTCAGCCAGAGTCTGTGAAACCGCCTGGAAAAATTCACACTATCGACAACTGTAGAGCACAGGTCTGCCATACAAGGAGCTGCACCTTGTTAGATTGTAGGTAATGTTACAATTGAACTTTATCCTGGACTTAGCCTGTAATATTTTCACTTTTCATCCCTGACTGCAGGTAACATAACTGCCAAGTACTTTGGTGACATAGCATTGCTTTCTGCACAGCCTTGTACTGAGCATATTGAAGCATGTGGTCTAATGGATTTCATCTGAACTGGCCTTGGTAATGTGCAATGGTTCCTAGGCTTTCAGTATCTCAAAATACCTTGTGAAAGTCCACAGCCTTGTGCATTTCTGTACAATTCTCTGTACATGGCTTGAAATGTCAGCTGTCCTTTACAGTGGCAGCTGGTCTATTCTCCCTTCCCATGAATTCACTAAACCCAAAGGAAATCTTATACCATGGTTTCTTTTATAAAATATGCCATCAGAGGGTTTTTACACAACCCTTTCCACCAGCAGTGTGATGAAGAGATTGCATTGTAATTTTGAACACTTTCCAAAACTGGTCTGACCGGTTCCAAGAGTCATTATGGGGAAAGTCATATAATACAAATGTTTTCCAACAATGAGCCCCCGGTACACTGGATCTATCCACTCTACAGCATGTTTTCCTGACTATGAGTCATACCCACATTTATATTTACTCTAGCATTACTGAAGTCCCCAGGCAGTATCAGTGGACATGAGCAAAATAATCTGTCAACAGCCTGTGTGCTGGGGTTTGTATCAGTCATTCACACCTCTTTAACTGCAAATCTATCTTTCTAACAGTGTTGGTGGTAATGTGTTACGTCTGTTTTCCCCATCATAACTGGTGTGGCAAATATATCAGAGAGAAAAGACGCATTCAATAGAAATAATTTTTTCTCAGGGTAAATGCATCTTAGTGTACTGTACTACTGTAGTTACTGAATGAAATAGACCTGTCATATCTGGTCTCGCCTGCCTGTTCTTACCTCCATTTTTTTTTACGTTTTACCGACACTCTGTGTGGCTCCAGGGATGGCAATGTGAGTACAACAGCTTGCCACTTAAACCCAAATTTCTTCCAGACTCATCAGATTGCCATGACATTTTGTACCGGCATTTTGCTCGAAGCACCGATGACCTTATGAATAGCCTCTAAGAGCTGCTTACATGGCTGCAGAGGCTTGTGCAGATGATGCTACTACTTCACAGTTAACTAAAATGTCAATGCTTTGGTGGAGAACACTGGACATGAGACACATGCATCACTTGTGCAGATGGTATCATGCCAAATGTGATTTATAGAGATAATAGTTACTGGGTAAATGTACTTGACTTTGTGTGACACAGGCTAGAAGGGTTAAACAGTGTTTTGAAAACATGACACAATCCACCATTCCCTTTGAAAGGCAATACAACTAACTATCTAACAATGATTTTTATTGGTGGATTTACCAGGTAATAAGAAAGAACTCAGAGGAAACGAATCTGCTTGTGAGCGAAGTGACACCAAGGTAGCAGCAGCATATTACTATTTTAATGATTCTCCATTACAATAACGATAAAACACATTTATTTGCTTTTTTTTTGCTGGTCAAAAAATGAGCCAGACAACAACTCATTCGGAGGGAGACATGCAAATATTTATGTTTGTGACCCATTCAACAAAAAAGCATTGAAACTGCGCTGAAATATCAACATTGCTGTGAACCGTGGGCGGAATGAAGAACAAAACGGTGAGACCTTGGATCTCTTGAAGAGCCGCAGAGCTTCTGCCACTGAACCGCAGCTGGTGTGGCTGCTCTGATCTGTTAACATATGTGCGGAAATGGAAATCAGAGTGTTCTGCTGCTGTTCTGCGCTGCAACTGCCGCCGGTGTGGCCAGGACGTTATAGGTTAAGGTCCTTCGTCCTGCATGCTATCCCACCCCTCCCCTGAAAGCTCCGGAGACTTCTGTGTTGTTTGAACATGTCTGACCAGAGAGTCTCCTCTGTCTGAATGGGAAAATGAATGATCCAAAACTAGCGAAGACAGTGGTAGCCTGCTTGGTGCCATTTTGTGCTAGTCATAAAATAGGGACTTATGCGTAAATGAAGAGCTCCTAATTCGTCTCTAAATGACTAGCTATATAAAATGCCTCTCACTTAGTGCAAATAAAATACACGACACAAAGTAATGTAGTGCTTTAAGAAAAACAACCAACTCTATTGGTCTCAGTTGTTCTGTCCTGTGTTCCCATTTTTATTCAGCAGAAAGAACCGAGAGAGGAGAATCTGCACTTGATAACAATATGATGCTTTGGTTAGACACAGCAAATAGAAGTAGATATAGACAGGTGGGCACTGAGAAGCCTGGATATGGTAAAACCTAATGACCAACAGCAGACACATTCAGGAGAAATATTGCCGTCCTGAATACAGTCTCCTTTCAGGATAAGTACACACAGGTGCTCTTCACACCCTCTATGGACACTGTGGTGTTTATTTAGGACAACAGGGATTCATATCACGAGATACCAATTCATGTAAATCTGACTTTTTGAGCATCACATTAGTAAAGGATAAAAATAGATAATGTCATTATACTCACTCCTGTTAGAGTGTAAACAACATCAGCAACCGCACTTTATCAAGCTCCACTGGGGAAACATCCAGACTGGTGACGCATCACAAAATGCCAGAAGCTTTTTGCCATTTTCCCTCATTAAATCTGCACTGCAGAGTCATGTCATGTCACCTCCAGCCCTCCACCCACCCACTCACACAGGCAAAGCAGTGCTCGCATCCACAGGGATTCTCACACACACACACACACACACACACACACAGAGAACACCTGTGGGTGGTCAGTTAGCATGTTTGTGGTTGTTAAAACCTGCCCTGCCTGAAGGCCTACGAAGAGAAAGAAGTCACTGAAGAAGACTTCCACTGTGTTTGTTTCCGTGGTTCTGTATTAACTCTCAATGTTGAAGACAATACACGTAACAGATAGAACAGACATTCATTTTTTTTTGGGGGGGTGAAAGGTTCTTAGAAGTTTGGTGCTCGGCCAGAGCAATACAACTTATTACACTATATGCAGTATCTTGTGTGTGGTTGGAAATGCGCTGCGGATTACGACTGCAAAGGTAAAAAAAAAAGAAGACATAATAACCGTTCCTCTGTGACGCTCAGAGCAACCTTTCAGTTTTGAGTGATGTGTTGAAAGTCCACTGCCCATCTTGATGAAAGATGCTTCTCTAGAAGCTTCATGACATGACGATTAGATGTGCAGAGTGGCCTTTGTACATCTGTATTACAGATCTGACAAGAAGCAATAATTCATCACAGAAAACAGTCTCCTGCACACTGTCAACACTAGACACCTTCACATTGACACCAATATTCTCATTGTGAATTGATTAAGACAAGAGTCTGAACATAGACTTTAAATCTTACTGCTGACCATACGGTATTTGTACTTGATTGCTCAGGAAAATAGCAAAGTGTGCTGTTCCTCCCTTTCATATGTAGAGTAACTGAGGTTGGACCATTAGAGCATTAAGGAGAATTGTAGACACCGGTGATGGTGGAGTCGAGCCAGCATGTTGTTGATAAAACTTCGATCATGTGTCGCTGGAGATCATGGAGGTAAGTGATGATGAAATTCCAGCAAAGTTGTTTCAACAATGCTGACTTTCTCCATTTTGGGTAAACAGGTGTATTCCCCCTGTGGGTGTGTTCCTGTGGTGTCGAATTGGACTTTTCATCTACATGACGCAGATCTTTAGCAAAATGGTATTTCTGAGAACCCTGATATAACAACATGTCTGGTTCAAACATTAGAAGAGTTTGCTGTGAGCCTACGGGAGAAAAAAGATAAGCTAAACGGCGTGGGAAGGAAGAGGTGAACTAGCTGACCATTGCTCCTGGTGGCCAAGACATACATGTCCAATGTAAAGGATGTATTCCTGTGAGGCCCTTAGAGCAAAAATCCAGCATATGTGTGTGAGTAAGTATATTCTGTATCGGTTTGGAGTTTATGTATTTTGATACAAGAGAGAAAAACATCTCACTGTGGGGTTTGTGTGGATACACAGCTCTCCATTATTTATTGTAATACTTCAATGGACCCCACGCTGCTCTACAGATTTTCTCTCTGCAAAACTGGGTCAATTATTTTCCTACATTTGTATCTGCAGGTTCTCACCAAACATTGGCCTCTTTTAGATTTTGTCTGTTTGTTTGATTGACCACCCGGACACATTTGTTTTTCTCCTCCTATTTTTAAAATAAATTAAGATAGTATGGCTATTTGACAAATGTGTGGTAAAAAAGTAATAACTCTTACTGAATCTCCCTTAACGTGGAAGAATTAAATTACGAGTGGTGCTGGGATAAATTGATTGCACAATAGGATAGAGGATAAAATACATTTTTCTCTATTTACAATTTGTTTTCTAACAGTTGATGGTTAAAGCCAACTAAAATAATTCAATACCTTTTTGTTTGATTATATTTTATAATCAAAACCAACTATTTGCACAGGTTATAGGACAAAACGAGAAAAAGCTGTGATTTCCGCATCTCCAATTTACTGCTGGATTTGGGTTGTGGCCAGCCTACAGTAAAACAGAGGGATAAACTCTTGCTTTGAAATTGGACATAAACTTTTTCAGATTAATTTGTTTTGATTCAGTATTAGTAGACAATATGATTTAAAATATTTTAGTTGAGCAACCTAGCAAAGTGTACAATCTACTCAATAACAGGAATTATTCAGGATAAAATAAGCAACAGTTGAAGATAGGGCTTCATGACACAATACGTTGCTAATTGGCTTTATGCTGACCGTGTAGGTTTGATTTAAACATATTTGAGAAATAATTAAACAACCCCATGATTGTCACAAAATTAGGAGAACACTATGATGTGATATTCAAAGCAACACATTGAAGCTTCATAAGAGTCAGAGAAAATATTGGGTTTTCATTTCACTGGATTATACCCCCTGCTGTTGATTAAAGTCTCCATTTTCAAATTAAAAAACCATCCAATTACTGGAAATGGGTACAAGAGCAGGAGGAGTTTATCCCAGAAAGATTAATATAAAAGGGAATAATAACACTCTAATGTTCTATATATATACATGATACATGTTCACAGTCATGTACCCTTTTACAATGATTTTATAAATAGTGCATTACTACAGCAGTAAGGAACTATCTTTCAATGCCGCTGTTTCCTTCAAGCACCAGGGCTGCTGACCTCACTGTGGAGGATAGGTGAGAAACGTCCTTTCAAGGAGTCAGACAGACAACTCACGCTCGATCATGTAATATATTTATTAAAACAGGTTTAGTGTTTGGCGTCTAGGCTCCAACTTAATCACTCCCCCATATGATTACACAGGAATGTTGGGAGTGGTGAGCAAATACTTGTAACCCCCCGTTGGAGCCTACAGGTGGATGCTGGGGTGGTGGAGGGGCTGAAGCAACTGGTAGCAATACTGCAGCAGCAGTGCGAGCAAGAGGGGTTGATGGGAAATCTCCCTCTGGTTAAATAGACCACCTGATAAGGTGGGTGTGTATTATAGATGATTGGAGAAAGTGAGGTATGTCACATGAGCTCGAGTTGCCTGCCAGAACTAGCTCACCGGCGTCGCCACATATATCTGTAAAAATGGTGTTAGGGAGATGCAGGGTTTGTTTGCTGAGGATTAACTCCAGCTACTGTCCAAACACGTCGATCAAATTTTAAACGCTAAATTCCACACGTACAATTAAAAATCATCCTCAATCCGACTGCCTTAAGGCCGGCGCATGCTTCTGCGTTTTCACGGTCCCGCAAGCGCAAGAGCCCTTCCGGGCCCCTTAAATGCTTGTGTATCTCTTCTTATGTGCTTAGGTGCGTCACCCAATTTTTCCAACTATATGGCAAAGCTCTGCGGGCCTCACGCAGCCCGCAAGGCTGTGATTGGTCTGCTAACTACATCCTTTCCGGAGTCGCATTTCCGGTTTCATGCCATGATTTAGAAGAAGGACTATGGACCAAATAGAAGAGCGTTTGGCAGAAGAGATCCGAAAGTATGACCACTTGTATAACCCCTCACTGACTGGTGGATTTGTCCGCCAGAAAAAGGCTATGAGGAGTCGCTGTGGCGATGTAAATTAACAGTCGACGACGACTGCCACACACAAAGAAGGCGTCTCTAAGGCCGTCTTCAACAAAAAGCCTTACTCCGCCTAGTGTTCTGGCTGGGAATTGCTTTGTAACGAGCGCAACGGTTTGAGAAGCATGAATGTCAACGAGTCCTTCAACATAGCTGCGTGAAAAGCCGCAGACGCAGTTGCAGAAGCATGCGCCGGCCTTTAGACCATGATTTGGTTGAGTTAACAGGTAAAAGGAACATTGATCCATTCGTTCTCTGAGGGTGGCGGCGGCTGCAGGAGACATTCCCAGCTGACTAAATGAGAGGCAGGGTACAACCTGGACTCTCACATTCACACCTTCAGTTTAGAATATTATCCTCAATCTGCTGGTCTTTGGACTAATGAAGGAAGGAGGGGAGAAAATGCAAACTCCACCCGGACAGACCCCGACCGAACCAGGATTTGAACCTTCTTGCTGTGGGGCGAAGGTGCAAACCACTGCAACACCATGAGCAACATTTATGTTCGTAGATTTTATATTACTCATTGCCTTCAGCTTAAGTTTTGCTAAGGCTATGTAGAAGAATATGGAGATTATGATCATCTTTCTTTGGTGCTGCTCTAAAGTGCACCACCCTGTAATGCAGATCCATCACATTCTCTGGCACAAGTCTTTTGATTAAGGTAGAATCCAGTATTTCTCCATGCTTTTGTGAGCATCGCAATTAGTTTTGTGACGCTGCGGGCCAAATGTTGCAGCGAGCATTTTATCACTGAGTCACAGAGCACTCTCTTTGCAGCTTCTTTGTTAACTCTTTTTAAATAACTTGACTGCAAAGCTGTTAACAGACGTTGTGTTGGGGGCTAACTAAATTGGGCTCATCTGTCACCTGCAGACAATATGGCACTGACAGGTGGACCAACCATATATTACTAGTCTGCACACTGGCTGGCAGCTCACAGACGTGTCTACTGGCTATGGGAAAGGACTTGAACCTTATAAGTGGGTTTAACTACATTCAAAATTCAAGCATACACACAGTCATTTTATTTAAAATGTTGCAAACACTGTCTATCACTGCCAAGTCTGGCAATTGCATCCACATAGTGGGATACAAAAGACATATTTCAGTAGGAAATAATGATATGTTTAGGGAGGCCTATAAAGTATTTCTCGTAATTAACGTAAAATCCTGAAAACATGATTGGCAGTGGGACACACCCTGGCACTCGATCAACCCTGGCTTGGTCCTTGTCAAGTGATGGTGTATGGGGACAATGAATGAAACGTTCTATGATCCTTGGTTATATTAATAACGGTCAGTCTTTCATTTTAGAGAGGAGATAAACCTAAAGCCAGGGAGGCTATAGTATAGTATACACTGCAAATACGCTTTTTGGTGTTTTTGGTTTTGATTATAAATTCTTTGTGTGTTTTTTGCATGTACCTGTGTTTTCCTTGCGTTTGGATTTATGTTTTTCTCCCTGTTCCATCACGTTCCATATCCTGGGATTCACACTGCTAGGTTCAGTGTCCCCATGGATGTTTTTTATTTTTTTTATTTTTTAAAGGCTACTGTATGGAGGACCATACATGACTTAAGTATAAATAAATAAATAAATAAATGTATAAATTCTAGGTACAGACTCATTGACGACAGCGTGGCCACAGATACAGGCCACACAGACGACCTCGCTGCCGGTAGGGGACAGGCTGTGCTGGCTCTGTACACAAAGGTAGGTTGCGACGGAACAGCATGTCCTACTTCAATGCAGCACATGTGAGGACATCCGAAAACAAATGAAAGACTAAATCCTACATTTTGATAGCCAGTTCAAAATGCATCATCTGCTTGGGGTCAGTGCCAGGGTCAGTGCCATAGAAGCAGTAAAAATGTCCCTCATTATCTACTCACCACTTTACTGATGGAGGCGTGTGTGAATCGTGTCAAATTTGAAGGTCAAGGCTTAGGGACACTTGGATGACACCACAGGAGCAGTATGGAGGCATGTAGTATTTTCTTCTGTTTTTTGTTACGTTTGGAGAATCAGTCGCCAGTTACCTCCATTGTATTGGATCTGTTTACATCTGAAACTCCAAAAGTCTTTTGCGGACTCAAAAACTTCACCCGGCCCTCTATCGGCATAGTGGTGAGTAGATAATGAGTGAATTATCATCTGTCTGTGAACTATCCCTTTGATGTAAATGTCTTTCTTTTCTCTCATGCTCATATTGTTGTCTTGTATTATATTGATGACCTCTTCATAGATCAGAATCAAACTACTATGATTTATGGTTTTCTTGTTGTGTTTTTTATTTCTAATGCGTATTTTCTGATGTCACCTTCATGCAATAAAGCACATCAAATTGAATGAGAGAGAGAGAGGGGTGACGAAACAAATAGTGACTACAGGAATGTAAAAACAACTCAATCATGTAATGCCTGTGTCCTGCAAAGTCCATTTTAATCAACAGAAACATTTCCTCCTCTGACATCTCTGGACTGGTGACACTTTACAAAACATCCCTATAGCTTGAATCCTTTTCTGTACAGCTGAGGTACAGCATTGGCTTTTCATTTTCAGTCCAAAGGAAACAAAAACTAAGGATTTTCCGTACACCATGGACAAAGTGATGCAGCAATGGGTATTTGAACTATATTTCAGCAAAGCTTTTGTACTTTTGTTCCACAGGGGTTGAGGTAAACAGAGATGCAGGAAGGATTGAAGAGGGGATTTGTGGAAGGTGGAGTGTTTTGGCTGTTGCTTTCCAACAGCTATTTGCGTCTTAAATGAGCTGCGGCAAACAGCTTCATTAAAAACTGACATTTTAGATGGTAAAAGGTGACTGACTTCGACAATAACAGTTGACTCACACTTTAGAATGCAGCTGAACCTGATGCTGCAGGGGACGAGGTTAAAAACAACACTTCAGAGCTGGAATTGTGATTTCAAACTGCAACGCCAAGTGTTTCTATACTACTGAATGAGAAACAAGAGGTTTGCTTTGTGTGCATTACTGACATTTTCTGTCCATTAGACTTTCCTCACAGGCGTTGATGAATGGCACAGGGACTCTGTACTGAGTGAGTGTATTGTGCAGATCTCACCTGTAATTCCATTTGCCACTGAAAGTCCTCAGCGAAGGTTTTTTGTGAATATAAGAGTCTTTCAAGGTTGTCACTCAAAATCTATAAAAATATGTCCAACTTTAGATGGGATCATCAATAGGGTTCAAGCTCATTCCTCTTCATTTTCTCCCACAGGAAACACAACAAATGGAGAAAAAACTCCTCACGAAGTCAAACATGGTTTGTGACAACAACCTTGTAGCTTAAAAGTTCATTTAAAAGGGAGTGTATTTTATATTTCACATCACTTATTTTCTGCAGTGGGAGTTTTAGATATGGGCGGCATGGACTTGCACCAACAATCGATAGTTACATTCCCATGACTGTTTTTTTATCGCTCATAGGCATGTCAAATCAATCATAGAATGTCGCCATGTGGGTCAGTTGTGGGTTTCCTGGTCTAGTTTGTGACCTGGTTGACCTCTGCCTGTGGACATATCACACGTCCTGTTCAGTCCTCCAGAGATCCCAATTGGACAGCTGTTAAGAACCTGTGTTCACGCCTGGCAATAAAATGTGGGAAACTAATACATGTGTACAGAAGCTGATTCAAGAGTAAAATCTGTCTATTATAGGATTCGTGCAATTTACTTTAATTTCTGTGTTTATTATTTGTAGTATGTTATAATTTGCCTCGTTAGAGTTTCTTCTTATTCTTTTTTAATCTTAATAAACTAGAATTGTTTCTATTCTTTGTACTTTTACAGTTGGGATAATTATGAATGTATCATTTATATCATTTGTTTAGAATGTTATGTGCTTTGGTATGTAGTTATGGGTTGCTGACATATATAATATTTACATTATAGGTGGATACAATTTCAAATAATGCCCTAAATGAAAGACTCATCCATATGGGCCAGAAGCTCAGCTGTCAGGCTGCTCCGAACATCTGGTTCCCAGGTTGTGTTTCTTAATGTGGTCCTCCACTACATCACAGCTCATTCTCACAAAACAGTCTACTTAAATATTAAAGGCCTTCCACACATTCCAGTATAAAAATAAAAAACGGTGCAGATTTACAACACGATTGTTTGGAGCCACAGAATAAATGTTCCCATTCTTTGTGGGATGTGAAAGAAGTGTACTTGCTTTGACAGATTAATACTATTTAAATGTTATTGCTAGGAGATCACTGAATGTGAGCTGCTCGATGGAGCTATAAATCTCACACACTGCAGGTTATATAGCCTGATGTGCACATCTGATCTTGCAGTTGGCACAGAGAGGCAGGGGCAGATCCATATCACCAGGTGTTTATTCAACTTTGACATTATCCGTCCTGTCGTACTTTTTCCCCCATTGGATCTGACGGTATGCATCCTCTGGTTGAACATAAGGGACAACAGTAAGTAATGGTAGATCATTGCAGTGGCACTAGCTACAGCACGGACTACTTTTGATTTTAAGGTGGATTCAGGTCTCATGTCGGTTTAGAAACTACATTGATGCAAGCTGGTTAAAGGCTGAGAGCTGGACGGTATCTGGGGTTCTGCGTTAAATCTGTAGGATTCCAGTCATATTGCCTCAGTTTTCCGTGTACTGTGTTTGTGAGTTGGAGGGTCTACACCTCCGCTCCACAGCGTCCTGCCTTCAGGACATTTCTCCTGCTACATGCTTTCTTTCGCTCTCTCAGACTGACCTCTCAGACTCAAGGCTGTTTCTAAGAGCTGGGAAGAAGAACATAACTTTGTAAATAGATGATCACATTGCACTTTGATAAGAAATATGACCTGGCAGGAAAACTAGATGCAAAGTAAAGACATACACTAAAAGACTAATTTGGCAACAGTAAAGAGGAAATCGAGAATGTGTGTACTCTTGGATTTCCTGTGTGTGAAGATGAGAAAATATGTTGTTTGCTATAATATATTAACTGTGCACAACAATCCTCTTGCTACCCGCCATTTTGCTTTAATCCTTTAATGTGTTGCTTTCTTTTGTATCTTGTTTTCATAACTAAGCTACTTTGGTGATTAATTACTTAATCTGCTCTGTGATCATATCAAAGGGTCACTTTGCTTTGTTGACAGTCACAGCTGAATTCCCCCAGGATAAACACCATTTTCAGGAAGCAGAATTGGAATAAACCAACAGGTCACTCTCACACACAGAACACGTTTCCACCCAGGAAGTCCATTCAAGTCCAACGCTATCATGTAAACAGAGTCGACATACACAGTATTTGAGTTTCTCTCTGAGGCTTTGATGCTCAACTTTTACTGATTTAATTTGAAGATTGGTTGGAAGGGTGTGTGATCATTTTAAATTCATTCACTTCTATGAATTTTTATTTTTAATATTATACAAAATGTTACCTTAAATACAGCACTTGGATTAAATTACAGTTTATCATTCAAATTATTACTTGAAAATGACTTTGAATTATCATTCAAAATCTTCAGTTAATTGGTTAAGCTGTGACCTTTGACTTTACAGTGTAAATATCAACCTCATGGTAGCACCATGGACGGTTAGACCTTTAATGTCCAAATATTTCAACCAAAAATCTTCAAGAATTTAAAATAATTATCCTTAATAAGGTAAAGTCTTAACTACTGGTAGCACCATTAGAAAAGTGTGAATCCATCTGTTATTTGTTGAGACATTTCACCAGCTGATTAACCAATGTTGCTAAAAGTCCAAAACCCACAAAAAACTGAATTACTGAGAAGTTTCTTATTTTCTTTGTTTTAGATTTGGATTAAAACATTTTAGTTTGTTTTTATTCTTTGCATGTGCTCATCGTAGCGTGTGTTTTTTCTTTTATCCTCCTTCATATCCAGCAGAGTGTTGAGCTCACCCTCAACCGGTAACAATGAGAGCAGCTCAGAGAGGTGAACAAAAAGCTGGCAAAATGAAAAGATATTCATTGCTGAAGGAGACGTGCATTCATCATCACAATGCATCTGTTTGCCTGGAGTCTCGACGCACCACAATGCAATCACAATTTTTCATAAGCTTTGTGTGCTGCTGATGAAAAGAGGCCGCGGTTCTGTAGATTATTCTCTTGTGTGTATGTGCAGCAGCATCAAAACATGTTTATCATATGAACCATTACAATTTTTAAACCCCTAAACAAAAATAAAAGGGGAAAAGAAACAAACATCTGACTTTATTGTTATTACAAGAAACACTGTTATGCCTCTGCACTGGAGTATGCTTCTATTTTCTGTATAACTACTTTAGGTAGCCAGTAAAACACTTTTTTCATTTTCAAATAAAGTGCTTGATATCATCATCTCTAAACACATGCCCTATTGCTCTGACTAACTGCTAATATTTTTACATGTAGATTAATGATTTTCGCTGAAACTGACACCAGAATCAAAACTTGTTGCCATAGCACCAGGCCTTTTTTATTCCCGCCAGTGACCTTATATCACTTTGTCTTGTTATTACTCTTTTTAAACACAGACTGCTGTGCCTTCACACACTTACACAAGCAGAAAGCTTATTAGGATGTGCTTATACCAGTGCTAAACAGACGCCTCTATCTGTACGTAGAATCTCTGTGCAGATACGTGCAGTTTGGCCTTTGGTTGATGATGTTTTCCATAACAGCTGCTCTTTTTTTGGGTCTGGACAAATCCTTGGAGCATTCATAATATTGTGCTTCGAGTCCTCTATCTCCTCTATCATCCTGGATGATGCTGAATCCTTTTTTTGTTATCTTTGCATCACATATTAGACTCTCAAACCTAAAACTCTTGGGTGGTATTTTGGTTTTTCACAAATGTTACGTAGATGGCCTCGAAATGAAAAGAGCCCAAATTGGTTCTCCTCTCTTTCCTGCAATCCTCCCCTCTCCTCTCCCTCTCCCAGCAACACGGAGTTATTGTCTCCAACAACAAACTAGCCAAACATCCTTGGACTGCAGAGGCTTCAGAACGATCTTCATCACTGAAGACGAAGATCGTTGCGCAGCAAGATGTCAGGGAAGGAAAATCTTCAGGGTTTTATGGAGTCACATCTGGAAGCCTCTGGTTTTGTTTCAACTCTTTCACCATTATTTCTGAGCTGAAGAGGTGTGGGGTCAGTGGTTTGTAGAAACAGGCTGAAATGACAACAGCCCTGTGTCTCAAGCAATTGATAATAGAACAAGGAGCATGTGCGACTCAGCCCACAAGCAAAAACCACCTTGACCCTTTGGGAAAACCAGAGTGCTGAGAGTCAGTGTGAGCTCACATTGTCCTGGGACATCATTGAGCTTATTGCCCCCCCCCCCCCCCCCCCCCCCCCCCTTACCTTAATGTATCACCCTCTCATTGCTGTGAATAATCCAAAAATGTTTAATACTTTAGCTTGTAGCTTTAGTATATTCCAGCTGTAGTCAGTTTTAAAAGCGGTGCAGCAAATGTGAGGAAAAACCACTGCAGCATGAGAGTAAATTATGTTACTCCTAAAAACAACTATAATAATAATAACAACAGGTAAAAGCTCCTCCAGATTATTTCAGGAGATTATGCAGATTGCGGTGCATGTCTGGCAGCATTTTATATAATATGATACAGGCATGGCAAATCAAGGTAACTCAACATTTCATTATTCAATGTACCTGTAAATTTGACGCAAGTTGAGGATTTCCTCGTAGATCCCCAGGTAGATATATAGATAGATGGATACTTTATTAATCCTGTGGGAAATTCAGATTATCCAGTAGCTTGTACACTTAGACACATCACTGACATACATACATAAATCAATAAGGAGAACATATTTACAGATACAGGAATACAGTTGTGTGCTGTAAGGACAAAATGGAAAGCAAAATATTATATAGACTGATGCTAGGGTGGATCTGACATCTCTCCTGACATATCAGAACATAAATGAGCCTGTACAAGCAGGGGTCACATACCTTTTCAGGCCAAGCTTAATTCCAAATATAGACTGAGATCTACCACCCTGAAATCTTCCAAAGAACCCACTTAGGAGGGTCATCTTTATTATTTTTGCAAATTTCTGTTAAAGGCTCAATGATAAATCTACACAAACATACAGAATGTGTTGCAACCATTGTCAAGAAGAGAGCTGAATTTTATAGACATTCCATCGTGCATAGTGTCGATAGCATTGACAGGTGACTACTTACAGCTAGCCGCAGACCAATGGGCCTGTCATGCTGATCTTATGTCCTGTGATGATGTGCATTTAAAATTACACACGTGTGCAGCTATATGTAGAAACTGTCATTGGGATGAAGAACTGAATTCAAAATGCTCTCTCTCCTCTTAAGTGTTAAGAGGTAGCAGTAGCCAGTAAACAAATTGCGCTGTGATTTATCGTCTCAAATTGGTATAATTTTTCTTTCTAATCACTTTGGTCAACATGTGTGACGATGAGTTAAGGGTTGAGGCACACTGAGGCAGGAAAACACCGGATTCTGCAGTGTCACTGGAGTGTGTCATTATATTGGAGAAGTAAAGACTCCTCTGGGCTGGTTCAAATGAAAAAAGCTCCAACTATTGGGAAATAAGATGAGAACATTATTAAATGATGGGGCGAAATCTTTAATAAATATTGCCTGGACCTCATGCTGTTTATCTTCAAACAAGTATCTGCTGAAGGATGTGAGTTGAAAACTAAATTTCAAGCACAATAAGAGAATCAAAGAGAAGTTTGGAGGCAATTTGTCAGTTAATGATGAGTTTGTAAAAAGACTGAATGAATATAAAGACTAGCTTTAAACTACAAAGGTGAAGAAATACAACTGAGGTGCTACAGATAACCAAAGAAGAAACAACGATATATAACCAGCAAATACAGGAACACATTTTAATGCCTTTAGACCAAAGTTGGAACTTTTCAAGTGTTTTAATCAGCTTAGACTGAGGCAGACTGTACTTCATTTCCAAAACATGGACACTATATCAACAGCTTCCACCACTACTTTCAAACCTGAAATACCTTTTTCACCACTATCACATCCAACACAACCATTAATACTTTCCGTAGAATAGTTGAACAGGAGATTGTGGGGATGAATAAACAACCTATTTGTTTATTCTTTAGATAATTCGATCAGCTCTTGTTAAGGCGTGCCTCCCTGTTGTATTAGTGCCTGTGCTCACCAGTCTTCTTTCAGTTGTTCCAGCTCTGTTCCCTGGCGTTTCGTGTTAACCCTTTGTTTTGCTGCCCAAGTGCCCAACAGTGCTGATGAGCTGATAGTACATTGCAATGAGACATGAGGGTTTGTTTAGAAAATGGTCAACTAAGGTATTTTACCAAAACTGAACGTTTGTTTGCTAGCGCCCTACATGTGCAGGCTAATCCATGGTCGCCCAGACAGCTTTGCATTTGTTTCCTCGGTCGGTTTGTTGACTTCCTTATCAAGCCATGTGTCCAAACTTTACCAGCGTACAATGGAGATTACATTTGAGATTTCTTGTCCTACTCATCTCACGAAATGATCATGGGGACATTGGACATCAATAGCCTTTTCATGAAGATACTTCTTGATATATGAGGTCCTGCTTCATTCATGTACCAGAAGTACCTTACCAATAGGGAGTAAATGGGGCTTTAAGCACTTTTGACTTATATGTTTTCCCTGGTTTACCAACCCATCCAGTGATTTCGAACAACGCAACAATTTAAAGCTCTGACATCAACGGCAGGCTTCGGAAGGACAAGCTCAAAATAGTAGTTGATACTAAACCTGCTCGACAAGTGTCTTTCATTAGCTCCTCCCTGTCCACATCAGAGTTATTTTTCTCAAGCTTGACAAAGCTCTTACAGAATTAGAGAAGACATTATTCAACTGCTCACACAGCCTAATCCCATAGCGGCTGCCATAGCTGCCATATTTACAGTCTGACACTAATCTGAAAATAAACACAGAGGGCTACTTCCTCCACTGTACTAGCATCGTGTTTTCAGATGTCTGGCCTGGTGCTGTTTTTGTCAAAACACCAGTTACAGTATGTTGCTGTGTATCTAACTGTTGCACATGGATGTACTCAGCCCACATTTCATTTTCAGTAACCCTCCCTGTGGATCAGAGTTCATGATGTTCTGTCAAACGGGTGAATTAAAGTTAATTTGTTGCATAATCAACCCACACATTCATCTTATGTGCTGCTCTCCATGGCAACCCCATCAATAAATGAGTCTGCCACTGGTGTCTGCCTGACTCTTGGATCTCTCTTTAATACTCTCTGTTGCCTGATCTCTCTCTCTCTCTCTCCCAATTTTCTAATACTACCTCTCGCTTTGTCCTTTCTTGTCCAGCTTCTGTTCTCTCCCCGCCTTCTGCCTCCGGGTGTTGAGTGTCCTCCTCACTCACACTTCCTTCCTCTCTCCCTCTTTGTCTGTCTCTTTTTGTCACTTTCTGCGACCTTTCCAGGACGGACACACTGGGAGTTGGCAGCAGTGTCTAATAAAGATATAGTAACACAACGTTACTGATGCTCCTCTCAGCTTTTAATAAAACGGCTGGAAGACCTGAAGATATGTTTTGGTCTGTTTGTCTTCCTTTAATGGGCTACTGGTTCACCTTAGGACAGTCTGCCTTGGTTTATTTATTTTTCCAGTCTGCATTGATATATCCAGCATGAAATCTGCATTCTTGTTATTTGAATAAATGAAAACTCAATTCAGTATTCAAGTCACATACAAGCTTTTTTAATATTTCGCATTTAAAAGGTTTATCACCATTTTACTTTCGCTGTTTCTGCAACACTATTGTGAAGTCAAAAAGCTGCTGCAGAATTTGTTTAAATAATTAAATGAGACATTTGATAATAATTTTCAAAGGATAACTTTTGGGGATTGCATTACTCTAGTATTATTTGAATTCCACCTATATAAATATTAAATATATACTATAAAGCCTGTATTTGATTATAATATACAGAGAATTGGCTCAAAAATTGTGTGGGAGAGCTCTTTTGCTGTGAAAATGGGGAACATATATTGTGTGTAGGTTATCTTTGAGGGAAGGATATATTCAAATCAAAAAGGCAGATCATTATTCCAGTGGGAGGAATCATTAATGTGGCATTTGAAACTGATATAACAAAAAATGTTTCATTGTTTCATATGATGTTATACAACCTCTGGCAGGCACAGACACATCAGCTTTCTGACATCGGACACTTAAAGTTTAAAGTTAAAGTAGCTTTATTGTCAATTCTTAACATGTTCAGAACATACAAGGAATCGATACACAGTCCCCACTCTCCCACAGTGAGACATACAAAGTGCACAGGCACAACAGAAGACACAAGACATTTCACTAAAAGTGTAAACGTAGTGATTTAAGTGATGAAGTGCAAACAGTACAAGAGACAGTTTGTTGCAGAAGTAAACATACAGAATTTTTTGTACAGCAGCATAAGGTTCTCTAAAAGTGTAAACGTAGTGATTTAAGTGATAAAGTGCAAAAAGTCCAAGAAGTACAAGAGACAGTTTGTTGCAGAGTCCTGAGTGTTT
>CM028879.1:20378967-20408470 GCA_016801935.1 Platichthys stellatus
ATACAGCATATACACACACACACACACACACACACACACACACTCGCACAAACACACACACACACACACACACACACACACACACACAAAAGATAAGCAACTTCTTCACTTCCAGTGAGTCTTCTCCATGACAATTTATACTAGTTTGTTGTAATTCTGTTATATCATGATAGATAGATAGATAGATAGATAGATAGATAGATAGATAGATAGATAGATAGATAGATAGATAGATAGATAGATAGATAGATAGATAGATAGATAGATTACTTTATTCATCCCCGAAGGGAAATTAAGTCGTCATAGCAGCCTGTACATTTGAATACAATAAAATACAATACAATACAATAAGATATAAAATATAAAATATAAAATATAAAATATAAAATATAACATATAAAATATTGCGGTAGAAAGAATAAAAACAGAAACACAAGATAAGATCATACGACACCCACCGCCGTTACGTGTGTCGCTGACCAGTGTCATGGCAACAGCATATTATGGATGTGAATGTCAGAGTGATATAAAAGGCAACTCGCAGGATTCTGAAAGAGAGTGTTATGCAGCTACGTTTTGTGTAAAATAAGCGAATATCCAAGAAGCCAAACCCTCATTCAGAACGACAGGGACTAGTGGAGCTCTTTTGCTGCTTGGGAGCTGCTAGAATCCAACAAAAGGCCAATTGTTCCTTTAGTTGTCAGATTGAGTTTGATACAAGGGAGAAATTATCGTCTCTGCAATCCATGCGTGGCATTTTACTAAAAAGGAAAACCTTTATTTGAAAAGTTTTGTCAAACTTATCATCATTACCATCTCACATCAGACGCTGGACCAAAATATGCTGTTTGGCGTGATATGTACGAGCTCTAGAATTCAGTATGGCCTTCAAAGGATGTCATTTAAAATAGAAATCCATTGATTAATAAAACCTCTTCCTGTATTCTTCCTTAGCATTTTCGTTCTTGATTTTAAGTTTAACGCACGTTTCACGGGTCTAACTCTGTAAATACACAACGATCATGTCATAATCGCCACTCTGCTGCTGAGTTTCTATTTTTTACCAGAGGAAACACTGACAACACTCAATAAGAGTCTCTCACTGAATGTTAAATGATTCTGAATAAAAATTGGCCACTATGTCCATAAACTAGTTTCAAGTTCAACAGCCACAGGGTATTAAGTGAGAGTTAGGGCCTAGGGTGAAGTTCCAGTGTACACATGATTCACACTTTGCTCTGCTAACGTGACAAACTGAGCTAATGATATTTAGTACACTCGGTTCATCTCAGTTAAGTCATGTTAATATTCCATAAGAGCAGGCAAACAACGCTAATGACATTGGCATTGTTCTTACCCGCCCCCTGGAGTCGGCTCTACAGCGTTTGAACACAGTCTTCCACAAGTTGCCAAGGAGGCGAGGATGGAAAGTAAAAATTTGGATCAGTGGGGGGAGTATTAAGGTGACAGAGGGAGACTGCAGTCACCAGCAGCCAGATCCAAGCTAAGAGCAAAGGAACAGAAGAAAAACTCAAGCTGAATTGTGTATCGAAGAAAGAAAGTTAAAAAGGTAATTTTACTAAAGATAAGTCTGTGTGTTTGAGAAAGAAACAAATGAACCTTTTTTATATCCTGGGTCTGTTTGTTAGAAGAAAAACATCTCAGGGACTGGAAAGAGCCCAGCTCTACTTTAATTTGCCTTTAGCAGGAAATAAGAATTCCCCAAGAAGGTTTATTTGTATATTGGTTTTATCACCTGTTTGGGAGAAAATAGCTATTACAAAAATCAGTCTTAATATTAAATGCTCATAGTTTGGGCTATTATTAGACTCATACTTATAATAGTTTTACAAGCTGCAATGTTTTGAATAAACATTATAAACAAGGCGTTACAAAAGTATAGTTTTCTAGAGAGTCTTTGTGCACACAGAACAATACACCAAAGACAAGGGAAAACTTCAAAAAGCTTTAAAATTGGTCATTGCTTTTAACATTGTGGCTTGGTGTGTGTACTGATAATACAACAGCTGTAAAACATCACAACTACCAACTTTATTATTTGTAAACATAATATCTATCTAGTATCAATGGAAAAAGTATTTTTAACAGTTTTAATACCAAGCATCTTAATAGGACACGGTTAGAAATGGTTTGACTTTAAAGGGCCAGTGGTTTAAAGTAAAAATAAAAACTGCTGCTGTGTGTATTTCCATGTCCTCTCTTCTGCCTCGCTCTGGCCCTCCAGACAGAACAAGTTGTTTTCGCCTGCCTCTTTAATTATTTATGAGCCCCACCTCTTAAGGGAGGGGCAGTGGTCTAGTGGCAGAAACTTGGACTATGGGCAGAGAAGGCCTCTGGTTCACGGAGAGACAACAAAAGACGAACCTGGATTGATCTGTCAAAAAATCCAAGAGTCTCCCTACCCTGTCTAGTGCCCCTGAGCAAGGCACCTTATCTCCCAACATCTGCTCCCCGAGCGCTGTACATGGTCGCTCACTGCTCTGTGTGTTCTGCACCAGATGGGTCAAAAGCAGAGGTTAAATTCCCCTACCTGCATGAGTGTGCCTTTGCATGTCTGTGCATTGTGACTAATAAATGCATTTTAATTTTAATCTTATTGGCTGACTGCACTTTGAGTGACATTTGACCAGGCCTATCATCGCTCTTATTCTGCAGATTGCCGATCTCTCCGGTAAACTCAGCTGAAGGTGTAACGTCCTGAGTTTCAGGAACGAGTTTCACGATGGAGTGTCAGTCCAGAGTAACGTCATTATTTACACAATATGGTCCCTCGAAGCTTTCCGACCCCCTTTGTCCAGTATAAGCCTATCTCTCTGTTTTTTAAGAAAGTGACCTGAAAAAGCACTGTAGAATTTCATTCAAGTAGTTTAGTAAATTAACTTAAAGAAATAAGCGAACCATGAAATGTTTACTTAAACCACTAATCCTAAGGTGAAGAATTTACCTACTTCAACTCTCAACCAGGTTGATGCAGGCTGAAGCACCAACAAAAAGGTTTATTGCAACCAGGCAGGGCCAGGCTCAGGTCGGGACCAGCACCCTGGGGGGGGGGGGGCAATGGGGGGGGGAGATGCTGGACATGAACAGAGAATGAGCCATACAAGATCCGAGCTTTAAGCCAACATCATCAAGGCAGGCGGACAAGTGGGAGATCCTATAAGACAAAACTGAGCTTCCACATTAGGTCGACACACGACAACCCCTAAATCCTAATAACATACCTATTCATGTATGTTAGCTTGAAGCTTCAGAAGACCCCCTGCGCCTCGGTTATGATGTCAACATCAAAACGGCAGGCACGAACAGTCGCACAATACATCAACCAGCTGGAGTGGTCAATCCTGACACTTGTGTGCAAGAAGAGCACGAGATTTGACTAACAGCTACATTTCCAATGTGAGATCAAGAGGAAGAAAGACAATATGGCAGGTCAGAAGTCAGATACCAACCTGGTAGAGGTCTGCTGCAGAACTTTGTTGGAAAATTATCCCAATGTGACTTAATTGGAATCGTGTATAAAACATCTGAGATGAGATGAGAAGCTCCCAGCTAGCGACCCTGCAGCAGAAGCCGAGGGCACTGACGGAGGAGTGACAGCCAGCAGTGCCCTGCAGGTGCCTGCACTCCCACGTGTTTTCATCCCCTCATCTCTGAAAGCCCTCCTCCATCCCTCTTCCTGTCTCTCACTTCTCAAGTATTTGTCCTTTGCCTCATGTTTTAATAGGATTTATTGTGAGACTTCATTTCTGGTTTTCAATAGAGACTAAAAACGTGTTATGTTCCATTCCTCACCCAACAGCTTTTTAGCCTTGAGTGATTTGAAAAGTCTTTGGAACAACAGTCAGACCATCCTACGTCACTGATCAGTTGATATTATATTTTATGGTTGCTGTTTTTCTAAAGATATACATTTCTTTTCATTTTGGACGGTTACAGACGTCTCTCCTCTGTCAACCATCAAACCAAATTTAATATGAAAGGGGGATGTGAGTTCCTCCTCTTCCACTTCTTTTTCTGTCATATTTCCTCTGTAATTTGTCATTCTTTGCTATAATTGTACTTTGTCACTGGCTTACTCTCCTTCCTGTCTTTCACGTGCACGTATTCATTCATTATGTGATGCAGGCTCGCTGTCAAGTTATGACACGTTATTCCTTGACATCATCCCACCCATCTGTCTGCTCTACCCCCCCATTTTACCTTCTCCCCAGCAGTTGCTCACACTTTCTTTGATTTCTTCATTCGTCTATTCTGTATCCCTCCATTTGTCCTTTGCTCACTTTCTCACTCTGCTCCGCCCTTACAGTTTTTTCTTATTTGTCTTCCCCTCGCTCGTTCCTTTTTCAGTGCAATAATGAGAAAGAGATGTCGGGGGATCCCAAGGCCCATGTCTTTTCTCTCCATCCTCTCCTTCTCCTTTTCCCGTTCTTCTCTCATTCATCTTCCGCTGTCCTTCTCTATTTAATCACCATTAAAACATATAACAATAAGGTATATATACTGTATATATACTTTATATACCTTATGTATACATCCAAAATCAGGTAACGCTCGTGCAAATATGGTAACAGAAATAAGGTTGTGTGAAGTTAAATCCACGGTCCAAAGCAGTTTTCACATGTCAAGAATGCTCCCTTTCTCTGCTTCACTCTGTGTGTCTGTGTGTCCGATGATGGGGGCGGGATGAATTTACTGAAATTCTGTCCTGAGCTGTCACAGACTGGTTCAGAGTTTACAGTGGAAAGTAAAGAATTAATACATTTACACTTGAAGATTTGATTTAGAGACACTCCGTTGTAACACCAACTATTTGCCAACAGAGAGTTAAATATAAGAGTATAATGGCACAGCAGCTTTTTCTTTTTGTTCAAATTTGACCAACATGGAAAAAAACTCATGAATTTGCTGTATATATATATATATATATATATATATATATATATATATATATATATATATACCCAGAACAGGTTTTAATTGACATGTCAAATGATGTATCTGCTTTAAAAGGACATTGCTGCCCATACTATTCTGGCCCCTCACTAGAGGCCGGTTTGGCGTTTGATTCAGGCCTGCCGACAATTACAGGGGCGTTGCCGATTATCTGGACTAATAATCCGTTAGCATGGGGGTTAGAGACATAATTTTTAATGTCAAGGACTGGATCAAATTCTCCCCGGTTTCTTGGTAAAGCTATCAAGTGAGCAGTAAGCCAAAATATCAACTAAGAGTACCTAAGTGCCGAATAATGGTACCTACCTTATATCTCGTGCAAGGTGGACAGTAGTGTAGAATGTATTTCTAATTATTTCTTCTACTTATAATGATAGTAATAATAATTATAACAAAAATATTGAGTTTAATCACTAATAGCAATCCCTTCCCCATCACACAGTCATCTGATCTACTGTTAATATGACAATATTGATATTGAAAGAAACACATGAAAAGGGCCTGCATATTCTAGACCATGTTTGATGGTGTTATTGACATGTTTTAATGATCTGAGTGCTACTGAGTGACTACATTTTTCATTTGGTTTTCTCCAACAAACATTGTACAGCCGTTCCTTCGGGCGATTTCCCACTGAGGGGGTATTTTCATAAAGCACACTCCTCCACCAATATAAATAATTTGCAGGCCTTATAGGCTCCCTTTGTGAACTTGTTCCTTTGTAATTTCCACTGTTTTGTGCTTTTAGGGGAAATGTACGCAGAAAGCACAGCAGGGAAACCCTTGCCTTTGTTGTCAAGCGCTACTCTCACCACTTATTAAAAGGATTTCTGAAAGATGACGATTACAGTGAAAGAACTGAATGTCTTCAAGTGTTGAAAGTCTGAATATCAGTTACCCCTTACAGTGAATTTAACAGTGACCCAGAACAGGAACTCTTTGTGACGAATAGTTTAGTGAATATTCTGAGAAATGCATTGTGCTGTGTCATGAAAAGCCTCTGTTGTAGAAGGAACTTCAATGGATTCATATTCTAGAAATCACTAAACTTTGAAAGACTCTCAAAGGTAAAATTCTCACAGGATACATAACGAGAAGCAGGCCCGGTTCTACGGGGGTGCATAAGCATGCATTGCACCCCCAAAAAAATTGTTTGCACCCTCAATTGAAAAAAAATAAAGATTTTTTTTTTTTGTAAATAATGCCGGCGTCGTTTGCAAAATGCACGCACCCATAGTATATCTATAGCGCGCACGGTAGTGACGTTGAACTTCTTCTGCAGCAACAGTTATATATCCGTTGGATATCCATTTAGGAATGGATATCCGAAAATGGTTAAAAAAGAACACAGCAGAAGACATTAACCGGAGCAGGGAGGAGGATGGAGACAATGTGGGTCACGCGGCAGCCGGAACAGTTGACGTTACTTTGGCTTCTGTCAACGTCAGCTCTATAACCGTTGTGGAGGCTAGCACTAGCAACGCCAGCTCAATCCTGCCCGACTCGCTGCCTTTGCCGGCGCCGCCCTCACTCCCGGACAAGCAGCCTTCGGCTTCGACACTGCCACCCGTTGGCGGCCCGCAAGTGCCAGGGGATCTCGGATCAACACAGCCTACCCAGGTATTTCTTAAAACATATCCGACTCGCCTGTACAGTGGGGTAAAGCGGTCCTTTTGCAGCTCGTGGTTTGCTGCTAGAGAATGGCTAGAGTATTCGTGTGAGAAAGATTCAATTTTCTGCTATGCCTGCAGAAACTTTGGGTCAAATAAAAACAGCACGGATGCTTTCACCATGACTGGCTACAACAACTGGCGCCATGCTCTTGTACGTGGAAAGGGGCTGGGAAGGCACGAGTCCAGCAAAGAGCACATGAAGTCAGTGGCTTTTTTACAACTCACACATCACACATATCAAAAACCTATCTCATATTCAAAGCTATCTAAGATATCAATAAGCAAATGTTGCAGCTGAAATGTTCTCCACATCACAAGACATGATATGATACCATCTTTTAAGCACAGTAATTGTTTGTTGTCTCAACATGTCAGTAGAACTACGCAGAAGTGCTTGTCTATGGTAGAAAGGCCTGTGTGTAAAAAAGCGAAGTCTGAACTGAAGCTGGGTAGCTGGTTTGTATAGTACTGGTGCACCCCCTGTAATCTCAGATGCACCCCAAGGCATTCTGTTCTGGAACCGGGCCTGACGAGAAGACTTAATGCCAATAGCAATTGCATTGGGTCTTTGGGGCTATGCTCAGGCACGGTGGTGTTTTGGTCACGTTAATACTTTAAAAGGTAACCCAAAATAATGGAATCTTAATTTAACCAAAATGTGGCATAGTAGATGTTTATAAATTTCACAGAAGCATTTGGCAGATGAAATGTCAGGGTATCACGATTACATCCTCTGGGTTCTTTCAATTTCCAGGCCAAATTTCATGGCAGTTCCTCTGAGAACTATCAAAATATATCAGTCTTGGCCAAAATGGCATGTTAGCCAACTCACCAGTCAACAATAGCTGTAATTCAAAAATATAAATACAACAACAAATTAAGCACTTTTTTGTGTTAAAAAATGTCTAACCCTGGCACTCCCTGGTGGTAGTCTAAAGAGGGTGACCTGAAGAAACAGTGAATGGGTTCAAACCATATATGGACAGCATCTAATTAAAGAAAAACTATAAAAAACAAAGAGCTGCAGTTTGCTAGATATTATAATCAAGTCACCTCCAGTTATGAAACCAAGCTGACTGTGAGGCTGCACTTGTTCATATTCTTTGTTTTGTTCACTACTTTAGTTTTACATGTTAGCATGCTAACATTTGAGAATTTGCAGTTTAAGTTAAAAGTAAAACAAAGGAAATGGAGTGAATGTCATTAGATTTGCAGCTATTGAATTCATGTACTGGAGAATCTGGACCTGGTGGTGGTGCCAGGGGATGGCAACAATCGAGAAAGTTAGTTCTTGTTATCTCGGCTGATCTGATGATTGTAGTAGATTTCAGTCTGGACCAAAATGGCGGGTCAATCACCCAGTATCACCAATCCAAAAACCAAGCTGGGATGGTCTAACTGAAATAACCACACAAGGGCTAAATAAAAATATTAATACTGGAAATATAAATCCTTCACACTGCTTTTGTGTATTAATCACCAGAAGCAGTTCTGGGGTTTGCTGGTCTGACCTTAACTATTCCCTCTAATATACAACTGACATTTAACAATTCCAATCATTCCCAACACTAAGTCTGGACACTGTATATATGCACCAGGAATTAATGGTATGTAACGGCTGCCTTAAATATACTTCTAGTTATCCTTGGTGGATCCCTCAGTGCACACTGACTTCAGTGTAATAACATCATAAACTCTGGAGATCATACAGTGGTGTTACATGCAGAGGGTAAGGAGCAGCTCAGAGATTGGTCAAATATGGCTATAACATGCTTTGCTATTTCTTCTGTGGAGAGACTGTGGTGCCTGTTGCTGTGACTGTGATTGATGATGAAGAAACAAGAATGATGGGCCCGGACATTAACCACCATGGCATAGCATTAGGACATTAAAAGAAATGTTTTTTTGTTTACAACAGAGAACTTTAGAAAGTATCTGTTGATTTCTGTTTTATCTCTTTTTCTTTGTCTCATTTGTTCCATCTGTCTCCTGGAACTTAATCTTCTGTTGCATCCACAAATACATAAAAGTGAGAAACAGCCCGCTGTGGCCGACAAGTTTGGGTGATAATGAGATTGTGGTACACACTGCACACACTAGACTCCCTTGTGGATAATTTATCTTCCCCATGCGGTCCGTCTTCAGGCATGCAGCTTCACAACTCCCCGATGGATGGACCCCCCAACTGTCACTGTGTAAATCCTAAAATATTTACAGGCCAAGTTGTCCAGTGCAGTATGAGGCATATGCGAGGCGAGCGCCACAAGTTCAGACTTCTCATGGAGACACATTATAGTTATCACCCCAAACTCTCAAAGGAAAAGTGATTATCAAACGAGGGAGTGTGCTCATGTATAAAAACGCCCTCGGCGAAGAGTTCAGCAAACCCGAGATTCTTCTGGGTCTCAGTCGCACACAAAATACCTTATAGAGTTCAATGCTAATTTTATGCAAATCAAGTTTAGTTTATGGTAGTGTGCATGAGAGAGAGAGTGAGAGTGAGAGAGAGAGTGAGAGTGAGAGTGAGAATGTGTGTGACCTTCTCCCACATGGTAATAAACAGTTGCAGGTGAATATATTATTATTGGTATTATACCGGCGTTATGATCATCATCTATTTTCCACAGCAACACAAATATATTGACATTATGCAACATCAAAGCCTTCTAGGCAGTCAAACTAAACCGACTTTGAAGTGTTTGAACTCACCATATAATCTCTCTAGCTTTATTTACAGTAAGATGGCTTTATATCTCTGCTGGTGCTGCCTCATCTAGGAGTTTAAGAGGATGCTGGCAGAGGACACTAACATATCAATTTATATAAATTTACAATCATTATGGCTCATTAACCTGAGATTTATCATCAACCTCATTAGAGACATGATGCAATTAATGATACTAAGCAGGCAGCAAGCCTGGCATGGTAAATAAACCATCATTTACCAGAAAAGACTTGTAAATGTATTTGTTAAGACATTTAGCCCCAATCTGATTTTTTCATGCATTCAGTGAATAATATACTAAATTATTTGCTTTGATATGCTGCTGCTGATTTATATTCAGTCTTTACTATAGGTCTAAACCGACTGAAGTATTCGGTAGTTATAAATATTTACTGTTTTGATTAATAACTGATAAAAGTTTCTTTCTATCTTTCTTTTCCTCTCTTGTTCTTATAACTGACTGAACTCCCCAACTTTTCTCTTTTAAATTAGCGTTTGTTGTGTATCAGTGACTTGAACACATCATTACTCACTCTGTCACACGTGCACGCACACACATACAGTATTTCACGATTTGACACTGTCATGAATATGCAGGGCTCGGGATCATGCCCCCAAACTGACAGGAAGACAAATGATGCAATGTGCTGAAATACACACTCACTCAACACTTCAATTAGCTAAAAACACCACAGTTTTGCCTACGTGTGAGTGTTTGTGTGTAAATGTACACATTCTGTGGAGAGAGAGAGAGAGAGAGAGAGAGAGAGAGAGAGAGAGAGAGAGAGATAATTCCACTGTATAAGCAAGTTTTCCAAGCTACAAATATTAATTACCCTTATTTGACTCCATACTGGAAAAGTGGCATGCATAGTATGCACCCTACATGTGGTACGGTGAACATGCTCATGGGTGTTTTTCCCTGAAGGGCCGTCCCCTCTAGCCTCCATTCAGCAGGCAGCCATTTACCTCCTCCTGAGCTGCAGTGAGTGTTGCTAAGAGTTTCCATCGCCAGCAACAGTCATTTGTTTTGAGCAAGGACACCAGCATTGTTCAGGCACTCGGAGGGTGTCCCTGAATCAAATGGCTCACAGAAACAGTAAATATACATAAAATCAATGTCCAATCGGAGATTTACGAACCGTGAACATGCAACCGTGAATATATTTTCCGCGGTGACAAACACGCACACGCACACACGCACAACCACACGCACCCACGCATGCAGAGAGTGAGAGCCCATTTCAGTGAACCATCTTGTAAATGGTTTACATGTTCCCTTTAATAAACGTATTAAATGTGTTTACCAGTCCGAGTGAGTTTTACACAAGACCCTGTCAAGTTTAATTGTAAAGTTGTGATATGTCACAGCAAAAAGAGCGACAGTACCCACTTGATACTGCTGTATGATTACCCTTTTAAACAAATATAGACCTTTATCTAACTTAAGTGTGTTTAAAATCATGATGCCTGCAATTACTATTAAAATACCAGATCAACTATCTTATATTGATGAGTATTTGGCCTTATCTGATCCTTCCCGTAGTCAGAAGGTAATTTGATCGTTCTTACCAGGGGGATGGTCACCAACGCCTGCCTGTTGAAGATGGAAATCGTTATGGATATTTCAAGGGCCACTGACACAGATGGGCTTTCTCGTGGTGCTGCCGACGGTCAGGATGTTTTTATGAGAGAGTTTTGCGATCTGTTCTCTCCTCCTGTTCTTTTCAATGCCATGCAGTCGCGACTTCTAAGAATAAACTGAGAATCCTGGGATTCAGTTAGCGACATTAGCGACAGGATGTGCACCTGGTCACACAAGTTCTCGATGTGGACGTGTTGCCGTCTCTCTCATAGGAGATGGGGACATGGCTGAGAGAGGATCATAGGATTGGCATTCATGAGGTTAGTTCTCTTTGTCATTTTTGACTAAAGTGGAAGGCCTTCCTTCTCATCCCCCCACAAATCGCCTGCTACGTCCCAAACTCCTTTGCAGTCGCACACACAGCAGACACCACAGATTCAAATCTTTTTCTTTATCATGCTGCTTCCTTGTAGGAGTCTTGGAGTGTGGTTGGTGTGGATAATATGGTGTCTTTGTATTTCAGTGTGCGCAACAAATCGGTCGGTACATGGATGCATCAAGCTGCATTTACATCCTGTGATGTTTTTGTAACTCAGACCCCAGCGCCTCCTTTGCGTGCTCGGGGATGAATAAAGAATAACACTAGCATGACTCCTGTCCAGCTGTTAGACACATCCTCTATTACCCTCCAGTCGCTTCCCATTACTCCAGACCGTTCCAGTCAATGTCTTCAGACGTCTTTTGTCTCCTTGTCAAGCTCTCTTGCTGTTCTAAACTTCAGTGCCTGTCTCCTCACTATAGGCTGTCCTGCATGTTTTAATCATCAGCCTGACCTCCTGTGAACAGTAATAACCACCTTCACACCTCTGAGTAGCAATCACATCAATATCAAAGTCTAATATTTTAACATGACCTTTTCTTAAAGCATATAATTATCACTTTGCAATTACAGCATTAAAAAAACCACCGAATATGGATTTGTCACGTCCGACAGAGACTGCACAGAGTTGGTACTTTGTCAATAAACAGTATATTTAACACACTCAACCAACTGTAAACATATAAATATCTCGAGGTGTGAGTCGACGTGAGTAATGCAATTCATAGACAGATTTGTTTTAGCTCAATCACCGTGTTTTTGCATATTCAGTTAATTCTGCAGGGAATTTATTTGACTGAATCATTGAGCACATTTCTGACTCCCACCAGAGACGTGACTTGCATATTATTTACTTTATGTAAATAAAAGGTTTTCATTCATATTATTGGCCTTGTATTCAGAACTACTATTGTCAGGCCTTTAAGACGGGAGTTGTTTTATCCAGTGGTCTGAAGGCTTGTGCATGTGTCTTCTCACTGACACTTGAACAAATCTGAAACTAGGATGGGCACATATCTCCACCAAGGCTAACATCCTATTCTTCATGTTAAAAGTGTCCAAAAAATGCAACAGATGTATGGTTCATGCCCCACCCCTCCATTAAACTTAATGGAAATCGGTTCAGTAATTTTTGCCTGATGCTGAAGAAAAACAACCTCCTTGGTGAAGCTAACTGCATCGGACCAGACACAATACAGAGATTGAACTGATGAGACAGTGTGAAGAAGTAGACACGTCCTGCAACTTCCCAGGTGCACAGAGAGCCACTGTTGGTGAAGTGGATCAGGCTGCAGGACAGTTGGCAGGCCATGGATATATGGTCGTGCAATATCCAGTCATCTTATTTTGGGAGGAGGCAAAATCAAGTAAGCCAATCAACAAAACATGAAAAGCTGCTTGAAACTCTTAAGTATGCTAAATGAGGAAGAATCTAATTTCTAGTTTGTGCTTCACGGGCGTTTTCCGTGATTGCCGTTGATTAGTCGACGAGACGTCCACACAACTGGAGCGTTTTCTGTGGCTTTGATGTTTTTTTTCAGACTTGGGTGAGACTCGAACACACACTGTTAGTAATAGCGGTGATGGTTGAGCTGAACACAGACGGACCTTTTTTTCCTTTTCAATGCCACATTTCAAATGCCACTGTAACTGATGACCTAACATACAACTCTGCACAGTTGCATCAGAACACGGATAGCTCTATACAGCCTATATATACACAATATACAGGCACGTGCACAGACATTTTGGGGTGCAGGTGGTCAAACCCCCAAAAAAGGGCAAACGTCGCCAAAATTATTCACGAAATTAAAAATAATAATAATAAATAAATAGAAAACACAGTAGGATATTTTCAACTTATATATATTTATTTTGTTAACAAACTAACTCAAATCATCAATTTGGATAAATAAATGAATAATAGGCAAAAACAGACAAAACGGGGCCATATTGAATAACCACATAATATGTTAGGGTTAGGGTTGGAGATGTGATGGGCTCCTCTGGACCAGGTAGGGTTAGTGATTCTCCCTCATCTGTTTTACTAGTTGATGGCCTGATCCAAGATAAAAGAGAGCTGCTACCCTGAGCTGCTTGCTGCATTTCCCTGGCCTGCTTTTGGAGTCTCTTTTTTTTTGGCTTTATGCTGCAAATTTTGTAAATGAGATAAATCAATGTGCATAATTATCAAGAGTGACTTACATAATCTCTATAAAGCTGACAACACAGTACACAATTTTTTTGTAAACTTTTTTCTGACAGAGTTGAAGCATAAGCAGCATTACACGTATAATATACCACAATTTACCTCACCAGACTGTCATGGAGTTCAACTTAAGACCTACCTGTGAGTGCCACGGAGCATGTCTGGGCGAACTCAAATAAATGCCCCGTCAGATATCAAAACACATTGGGGGGGAATTGATGACAGAGAGAATAGTTTTTATTCTTAAATATTGATGAATGAATAAAAAATTGGGCTCCAGCAGAAGGGCACTTTTCTCATCCAGGGCCAAAGTGCCAGTGCTTGAGCCCCAGTAGGGGTCTATCTGTGGACGTGACTGATATATATTCTATATAAACTTCACTGTAAAGCACGTCACCTCTTTGAGTCAAAGTGAGACAGTAAGATCATCTCCGTGCCACAGATGGTTGCTCTCTCAGAGACGTGCTGTGGCAGCTGTAAGTCTTGATTTATTCACCATTCACCGGCTCGTTACACGTGATGGACAAGGATGAGAGAACGGAACTCGCGCAATTATCTCCGACTCACATTCTCCCTCGTCTGATGCCCGCTCATTCCTAAACTGTGTAATTGAATGCATTACATTGCCCTCACAGTGCTCAAGCTTCTCCTCTCCATCTCGTCACGCGACTCCCGTGCAACCTCCACTTAACAAAAAGAAACTCAACATCTGCAGTTGAACTTTGTCCATTGGGAGATAATGTTCTAATATCAATTAAAGAGCAAGGGGGGGAATGGGAATTCATAAATGAAGCAGTATTCCCCTGTAACGAAGGTTCTTGAAATTGCCCTCCCAGGTGTATTGCTTTCTGTGTCAATCTAATAGATCTAATGAATCCAGTGCCATAAAATCCCTGTACTACTTTCTCTTATCTTTAATTTGACGACTGACTTTTGTGGCGACCGCTGTTGTACAATCACATTCTAATTTTCCCCCCAAAGCAAAATTTGCCCAGTCTCATGACACGCAGGCACCAATGATTAACTGTGAGCAATTACTACTTGAATAGAGGGGGCCTTCCTTGTCTTTTCTCCTCACCCCAAAGAAGCGACTCGCTATTAATACGGCAGCGCGGTGTCGTCTTTGTGTGACCTGTCACTTTCAGAGGATTTCTCTATTCTGGGAGCAGGCGCTAACTAAGCACCGGCATGAGTTAGAACACGTTTATTTGCAGGAAAATGCACAGAATCACTCACAAGGACTCATCTGGGATTCAGGCCCGACACATTGCAGCACAGATTATCAATGGGGCCAATACATTTCCTGGAATGACACTATTATAAAAGCATTGTTGAAATAATCCTGCAATGGAGAAATTCGCAACAAAAAGGACAGTCAAAAATAGGCATCAGTGAATGTAATAAAGAACATGCAATATAAACATAAAGAATTATAAAATTGTAAATAGAAATATATATATATATATATATTTATATATATATATATACAGTGTAACAGATTGCACAAAAGGCTGCACAGACAGGAATGGCTGATAGGAAAAATGAGGTTCATAAATAAAAAGCAAGGATTTAGAGATCCAGCTGCATGTGCTGTGTGGGAAAACAAAAAATACAAATACTTCTTAAAAAATACGTTTTTATTGTCAGTGTCAATTTAGATACTAGAACATAATAAAACAATAAGAAATTTGCTCTGGAAAAGATAACATTTTAAGCTACTTCAAGATGAAATTGTATTAAACCTGCATGGACTTTTAATTTTCAAACTAATAGACAGAATTTTGGACTTTGCATTTATATATCCTAATCGTATTTTGCCTACAGAGTCAAAAACATTAAGCACTGGTCTGTATTAAACGGCACCACCAAGCACTGTGGTAAAATGCTGGTGTTTCTTCTGACGTTGGTGATTAAGAGACTTTTCTAATTTTGCCCTGGGACTATCAACATAAGAGCACCTGATCCAAGGCACATTTAAGCTTCACATGTTTTAGGTTGATATGGAATTAAAAGAACATGCATTCTAAAATGCTCCCCACTGTTTCGAACACCCACTGGCAACAGATGTGAGTGGGAAACAGGCCAAGACCAAGGACTTTTGCATTTTATATCAACATTGACCAATCACACACGCAGGAAGTTCACATATTGCAGAATGTGAGTATTTGTAGGTAGTATTTTGTTCTTATTTAAGGGACTGGTGCAGTGCCTTAAATAAGAAACCTGCTCTTGTCCTGTGTCAATGCTCCGGAGCTACATCAGAATAATTGTTTGTCCTCAGCGAGTACTCCTCAAACAGCTCTACAATAAACCGTCGCTATTTAGTGCTTCAATGCTGAAAATTGTATGCCGAGCTTTTTATAAGCAGGTGCAGAGGAAGTTGGAAAACGTTTTGTTCATCATACCTGATTTATCTGCAAAGAAGTTTTTATAGTTAATGTTTTTCATAAAGGAAACTGAAATTACTCAATTACTGTGCACGTGCGGTTTATAAATGACATTTGAAGGATTTACTAAACTGCTTTTTCCGACCCAGGTGCCCAACTTTTCAAACGCTCTATAATTCAGCTCGAAATAAAGCAACAGAACGAACGTTGTGCTCTTAATTTGAAGACAATCTGCTAAAGATCGTTTCCATGAATGTTGCCGTCATGAGATCAGCTGAAAAATGAAATAATCAAAAGATCAGTTGAAAATTGCGTTAGGGTTAGGGAAAGTGGATTTCTGTCTGGTTACTCTTTGTATATATACATTTATATATATTATGCCTTAACACACCCTTTTGTATACACACTGCAGCACAGCATCTCGTGTTGACTTCACATTCAGTTTGAACAGCAGCCCTATTTTATCATGTTTTGGCTGCACATTCATATTACTGTTAATATGAAATGACATATTCTTTATGAGGATAAAGTGCACGCTGCCAACTTTAATTTGTGCTACTTTCCACATGATTGAAGAGAGCATTTCAATTCTTACAGCTGTCTTTGTATCATTTCACTGTTTCACTCTCATTATTTTTTAGGAGCCTCGTCTCATTAATGTCCCATTGGTCGTCTCTTTTATTTACCAGGTAAGTAGAATAAAGTCCCGCTGTACCGGTGTATTAAAGTCAATCATTGGAGAGGCAAATGATGAGGCGCAGTTCAAATGCTGGGCACTATATAAAAAGTTGAAGCTTGGTTTTTAATGGTGTTCAGTTGTTCATAGAATGCTCATGAATACTCATTTAGAGGATTAACGTTCAGGGGAATGGTTTCATATGAAAGCATCACAGCAGTTGTTTTGACTTTTTAAAAACATTAAATCACAGTGAAAGGAAAGAAACGTTGCCAGAGTGCTAATTCCAGAATCTTGTTTGGTAACATATGAAACGACGTAAAGCTCTCTCTGTGCTCTTCATTTTCGGGGTCACTGAACGATGAGATAAGTCTTGAATGTACATTTGTCAATAGCAATAGTCCCTCTGTGTGTTTGTGTGTGTGTGTGTGTGTGTGACGGGGAGGAGGGGGGCATATGGAGGCAGGTGAATAGGTTATCACCTTCGCTGTTGATTAAGCAGTGTAATGGGATGAGGACTAAAAGAGTATTACAATTTATTATAGATATTAAACTGTGTTGCCCGGATAAGGAGGTAGTTACTGCAGCACCATGTTTCAAATCTGCTCATACACTGTGCTTTTACACTGAATCCCCCTCCACCACACACAGGAGGTAGAAATGTCTAATGTGCAAAGTAGTACATTTATTTATAGCTATTTGTTTTGAGTTAACTTGTACCTTACCTTAAATCACATTACGGGGAAATGGAAAACTCACTTTATATACAGGTTATTGGCATTCTTAGGCAGTAACTGTTAAATAGTGTGTCATCGTGTACTTTTCATCATCAGTGGCTAACATCTCCTCATGCACAGTGAAATCAAAGAACATGCTGCAGCATGTTAATCTGTCATTACTCTTTCAGATTTGATCTGGCTTCCTGACTTCAGACACACTCTATCAGAGCTGTAATAAATGACTTAATGCTTAATGCAAAACTACCACTTCTAATACTGCTGCTTCACATTGATTGAACTGGTAAAACAGATATTGCAGTGTTTGTTTGTTATAAGGGGAGATGTGAAGATAATGCCTTTAACTGTTTGTTCATACAAACTAAAATGAAGTAAAAGCCTAAATCCTAAAATTAGAGATTATCAACCACCCAACATGCTTTACAGTATAGTTCACATTCATTCAGGGCTTCCACATGCAGCACTATTTTCACATGCACTATTCATAAGCAGCTGGCACAACCGTGAGGAGCAATAGGTTTAGTATGTTGCCAAAGGACACTTGGAGACTGGAGCAGCCACCAACCTTCTGCTCAGTGGAGGACCCTCTCTACTGAGCCACAGCTGCCCACTCCTAAATCCTCACAGCCAATGTGTTTCATCTTTTTTAACCACATTTGTATTAACTGGTGCTGAGACAATTTCAAACCTGCCTGTTTGGAATGGTTTGGTTGCTGCTTCATTTCTGAGACTGTAAGAGTGACTTGACAGCTGGACTCAGTCAACAGAACCCTGAACTGGAGAATCAGTTGTTGCTGCCTTTGTTGTGAAAGTTAGTCATGATGAGGAGTCCCAGCCACCGCTGCTACACAGAACTGGGCGCCTGTTTTTTTTAAGTATTTTTATGAAATTCAAAGCATCACATGTGCAAACGGCACCAAATTCATTGCTGCTCTTCCTTAGGCTCTTACCAATACACATATCAAGTACAAAGATGACAAGATAAACAACGCTGGAGATATGTGAGTCACACGCAGACAGAAGTTTCTGGAATCAGTTAATAGATGTAGAACCTGTAGAATTCCTCATACTGCTCTGCCTTACCAGACTTGGGGATACCACTGTAAAGAGCCTAAGATTGTCTTATCAGTGGACACGTGGGACTCTCTCTCAGTCGGACTGACTTTAAAATCTGCTGAAAGATGGGATTTGTGAAAACAAAAGCACTTTATTCTTAACAATGCAACGCACGCCAAGATATCATCTTTTCAAAGAAGCACAATATTAGATTTTAGCCTCATAAATATGTCATTAGGTCATTCATATTTGATCACAGAGCAGAGTTTTACCATATTTTCTGGTGCTGAGGCCTCAGCTGGTTTGACTCAGAGTCTCGGGTGGTGATTTCATAAGGTTGACCTATCGACAGTGTCTCGCAGTCAGGGAAATGAGCTAAAAGGAGAAATAGCATGACGGCCTGATGAAAAGTCAAAGGAAAAAACTCCTCTCTCTCTGGATGTATTTTTAAAGTCTCTTTCTCTCTCACTCCAGTTGTAAATTATTCCATCTCTCTTTCTCTATGTGTCTCTCTGGGTTCCTCCGTCTCCCGTGGGTCTCTTAATAAATACCCTCTCTCCAAACTTAACCTCTTCAACCTCTCCCTTTGTGTCTCGCTTCTCCTCTATTGCCTCTCTCCTTATGTCTCTCTTCCCCCTCGTCCTCTTTCTCGCTCCAGCTTTTTAAAGTGCCGCTCTCCCTCGGGGCCTGTCCATGTCATTACTCCAGTCCTGGATTCAAAATGTCATTAAAGTCATTGCTTTAGTCAGAATTCATTTCAATTAGGCCCAGTCACCCAGGGACTCATCTTCCTCTTCCTCCTCTTCTCTTTCTTCCTTCCTCTACTTTCAGCTGAGAATGTGAAGAGGGTGACATTGATGCAGACAGATTGTCACAACATTAAAATACTAAAAGTAACTGTACATCGTTGCATGCCAAGCTCCTGTGTATTTTAAAGCAGCTCGTAATATTAGCAATCATTTTATTCTATCTACTAAAACATCTACTAATTCCAGAAATCTCTGTCTGTATGTGACTCACATATCTCATGAACGTTCATCTTATCAGCTTCACACTTGACATGTGTTGTTAGGGGCCCAAGGAAGTGAACAATTTGGTGTGATTTGGACACGAGAAATGGATTAAACAGGGGGCTGGCGCTCTGCAGCAGCGGCGGCTGGGTCTCAACACAAGTATATTACAATGTCATTGACGAAGGCCTCATTCACGGCGACAGTTACACCAACCGATTCTCAAGCTCTTTGCGAGGCAGGGGTGGCTTCACATTTCAGAAGGAAAGCTGAAACCAGCAGAACCACTGGCCAAGCAAACAGACCAGTCTTCTTGTTGTCCCCTGTCGGATTGTTATCGTTTGTCTGTGAGAAGCTACGTAAAGATTCTACAATTTTTGAGCTCTGGTTACCTGATCCATTTTTTCTATTTTTGAAATAAATAAGGTTTTTTCACATCTTGGTCTTGTTTGTGTCCTTACTGTGGGAAAGCCTAACAGTAATCAGGACAGAAGGGCCTTTGTAACAGCGTTGACTAAGAACCCAAGTCACCGGCTGAGCTCATGAGAAACTTTGTGAAGATGGGACATATGTTCAGAATCAAGGAAAATTAAGCTATGTGTTCCCATAGTCATTGTTATACCAGATAAGGCAAATTGAAATTGAAAGAAGACATTTACAGTTTACACATATAACAAAGAGAAAGGAAAACAGACAGAGTTGTAGCAAAATGGATTTCACTAAACCATGTGAGTGTGTGTCTGTCGCTCCCTGTGTGTAATGTAATCATAGGCCCACACGGAGTATGATTCCAATTATATACTCTGCATCTCTCAAGAGGTTTGAAATTATGATGTTGTCAGAAAGCAATGTACATATTATTACCGACATCCAGGCGAGACACCTGCAGCCAGGCAGGACATCTGCAAGATGCAATGTTCGAACACATGATGACTTATACGAATCATTCCCTCAAATGCATCCAGATATTGAACCCCTGCACCTTCTCCTGCACCATTTCATCAGTATTCATAACAGGTGCTGTGGGCGCAAAAGCCGATGTGGCTGAGTTTTCTGTCAACTCACTTGTCAGGCCAAGACATACTGAATAATAAATACAGAGCATTCAAATGTTAATGATAGCTGAAGTGAAACCACAACGCGCGCAATGAAGGTTTCAGGAGCAAAATATATGTTTGATTATTAGAATATCTGCACTAGGAATAAATCTGTTGCCCGAAGAGGAGATCGTAAACCCGGAGGTTTCTCTGCACGCCGACACAAATCTGCCATCCATTGCACAAATGGAATCGCAGATGCAGAAGGGATATTTTATTTACAAGGATAATAAATCAAGTCTACAAGTAATGATCCAGCCAGAGCAAAGTGAAAGACCTCAACATATAGAGTAAGTTATTTCTTATTTTGCATTTATTTTACAAGGTGGGAGAATAGTAAAGATATAGATTGGGTGGGTGCTGGGGATTTGGATGTTGTGCTGTACATTAAGGCTGGAGGAGGCATAATGTGTTCAATCTAACTCCTGAAGTGCAGCTGTATGAGTAAGAGCGTGGATTTCTCATTAATTATCTGAAGTTCTTTGTGCTGATGGAGAAATATCCACTCTGAAAACAAAGGGACACATCCACAGTCCACACTGTGCAGAGATGATGGAGGGTACTCCTCTAAACACTGACATGACCACAGTGACATTAAGCTGATGGAGCAATTGTGGCTCCAAAGTTATTCAGTTCTGTTTTGTAACCATGGCCAAGGTCCCTGTACTGTATACATTACATTTGCCTGGAAGTGGTGGGCAAGCTTCCCTCTCCTTCTCTATGTCTCATGCCTCAAAGAATCAACAATCAATACCAATGTTGGCAGGTGCTTCTGTGATGTTCTAAATCCGGGGTCTCTGAGGGGCCACAATTTACACAGAGGGGCCATTTGTTAGTCCAGCATCCATGCACAGTTCCTCATTCAGTAAGGGGCACATTTGACTCGTGCTCAGCGCAAAGCCAAACATCCCTGGTTTTATTTAAGGACAGGGACACGACCAATCAGATTTCAGTAGGCCCCGCCCCTGGTTGGTGGTAATGTCTAAAACACGTTTCATTAAAAACAAAATCTGATGGCACAGCTCATGGCACAGCTCATGGCACAGCTCGTCTATATATTATGAAAAGTTATTATTGGGTATTTGTTGAAGATTTTGTTTAATATATGCACTAAGGTACCCCTCCCACCAAATTTGGATTTGGGTTATATTACATTACATTACATTTCATTTAGCTGACGCTTTTATCCAAAGCGTCTTACAATAAGTTAATTCAACCCCGAGGGTACAGACCAAGAACAACAAGAATCAAGAAAGTACAGTTCCTTTAAAAATAGTGCTACTAAAGTGTTAGTTTTTTTTTTTTTATTATTCAAGGTATAGTCGGAAGAGGTGTGTTTTTAGTTTTCGGCGGAAGATGTGTAAACTTTCTGATGTACGGATGTTGATGGGGATCTCATTCCTACATTTAGGAGCCAGGACAGCAAACAGTCGTGTTTTGGATGAGTGTTTAGCAGTGAGGGAGTAACGAGCCGATTGGCCGAAGCAGAGCGGAGTGAACGGGGTGGGGTGTAACATTTAACCATGTCCTGGATGTAGACTGGACCTGATCCCTTCACAGCATGGTACGCAAGTACTAGTGTTTTGAACCGAATGCGAGCGGCCACTGGTAACCAGTGAAGGGAGCAGAGGAGAGGAGTAGTGTGAGTGAATTTAGGTTGGTTAAAAACCAGTCGAGCTGCTGCATTCTGGATGAGCTGCAAAGGTCGGATGACAGTAGCAGGTAGACCTGCGATGGCAGTAGCAGGTAGACCTGCCAGGAGGGAGTTACAGTAATCTAGACGTGAGATGACCAGAGCCTGGACCAGAACCTGCACCGCCTTCTGAGTGAAAAGGGGGCGTATTCTCCTGATGTTGTACAGCATGAATCTGCAGGACTGTGTTGTTGCAGTAATGTTGACAGTAAGGGAGAGTTGGCTGTCGAGTGTTACGCCCAGGTTCCTAGCTGTCTGAGTGGGGGTTAACACAGAGTTGTCAAAGTTATATCTTACTAAGGACAGAAAGATAATCTAGGATATCTATTTTTAATTTAGGTTATTGTATATTTCTACTACTTATGTTGCTTGCTTTTTTTGTGTGGGTTTTGTGTGAACAACAGTCTATTTGAGCCACAGTAGGTTGGGTAATACTTCTAAAATGTATTCAATGTTTAAAATTTTAATGTAAGAGCCAAACTTGGATATTCAGTGATTAAACAGCCAGAAAATTGTAGAATATTTTATGCATCAGCAGCTACAACCCAAGAGAGGGATGCAATGATATCGCTGCTTACATCTACAGTCAATTCAAATGGGCTTTCTCGTACAGCCTGGCACAATACAACCGACAAAAGCTGTCACCTCATTCTAGTCACTGCATTATTTTCCTATCAAGGCCCAGTTCATCCTTCAAAGTATATGATCATATGTTCCATCTATCAGGGTCTCTGCGATGTGGCCTCTTCCCTCTCTCTTTATCCTCATGTGTCCTGTCCCCCTGTGGCTCTCTCTGTGTATGCATGTGTATTGCGGTCGTGGGCGTGGCTCTCCACTCAACCTCCCGGCTGCCTGATTGCAAATCTGTCTCCACACCTGCCTTTCATCCCCTCTTCAGCCTCGCAGTATGTCTGCTCCGGCTCTTCACCCGCTCTGCGCCACACCGTTGCGTCAGTCACTTTACAGTTGTTGTTCTGATTTGTCCTCCTGTAATTTTCTCTGGGTAACCTTGATCTCTCTTTGCTGCAGGCTCATCTGATGTTTGCCTGTAGGTCCTCTTGACTCTGTGCCTGCCACGCTCCCCACACAGAGCTCCTCTCCACAACCAGCTAGTCGCCACCGGCCTCCAACTTCCCTCAACCCAGTGGCTCCCCCACATGCTCCCCATGTCACTCTCCTGCCTGCTGGCCAGTCAGACCACTCCATCCCATACACACACTATCACCTACTAGATCCCTCATCACCTCATAAAGCTTCACTCTCATCTCTTATAGCTGCTTTCTGCATTCAGGTTCATACATAAACAAACATATGAATATCACAATAGTGGGCTGAAAGCACAAATATATCCTCGTTGCTAAATCCAACAGCAAATATGGTTTGATTAGATCAGCCACTGAGGTGATGATCTGTCAAGTAAAGCAATATGGCATATTTAAGTTTTTTAATATGTGAATATATCTTCTCAGAATATCCATGTTTCTTTCTATAAAAAGGAATAAATTCAATGTTAGACACTTAGAATTTTGTATGTGGAAAAGTGTTTTCTGTGGAAAATCTGTTTAGTTATTTCAATACTGTGGCTAGTCCACATTACTCCTAAGGTCTTTTTTGTGTTTTTTTAACCATCATCCAATAAAAATCATCACTGATAGGAACCTTACACAAGGAGTCCGATGCGTTTGATTCTATTTATTCCAAATATTCGGATTTGGGGATAAAATGAACGCAAGCAGAGAGGATGATTTTGTGGTCCTCTCACTTCATGGAGAACAGACAAAGAAACCTTTGGGTCCATCTAATCCCGAGAAGCCTTAAGGAATTAGGAGAATTTCCTCTTCCGATCGAGGAGCTGCAAAATAATCACAATTGCTTCCGGGTCTATTTCAGGTTGTCAGTGCACTACTACCAGCACTGAGACTGCATATTAGAAAGAAGCAAACCCATTTCCGTGTGTCCAATTGATCCTAAAGAGCGGCTGCCAGTTTGTCTAAGGTGAGGAGATACACGCACTCACACACACACACACAAACACAAGGCTGATATGTTATTAGCCTTTATTAGTGTAGCAGGGCACAAAACACAAACTGGGAAGAAACTATATCTGACAGACACAGTGTGACATCATATTTATGATTTAAAACATTTGACATTTTTTGAAGAAAAATACAGACTTGGTCTGTAAGGACATGGAGGTGTGATAGATGCTTAATGTTAATCATTCAAATCTCAAGTGAAAACATGGTTTAAGGGTAAGGGTTAAGCTCAGGTTATGGTCTTCAGGAAATAAATGCAAGTTAATTTGTGTGTGTTTGTGTGTGAGAGAGGGAGAGAGAGAGAGTGTGTGAGAAAAGTGAGGGAGCTCAGCAGTGTTCTGCTTTGTCTTGATATCAGCAATAATCTCCCATTACTCATTTAGTCATTTCTACTGCCAGACTCCAGCAGGGGAGCAATGACACCCAGCAAGAGATAAAGGGTTAGAGAGATAGAGGAGGGGAAGAAGGAGGGAGAGACACAGAGAAGGGGGGAAACAGAGGGATGAGTGGCCAAGAAAGAGATAGAATGGAGTGATGGAAAAGACGGACCAGAAGTTGAAAGAGGGGAGGAAAAAGGCCTACACAGCAGAAAGAGGAAGTGAAAGGTCGAGAGAAAGAAGAGAGATGGCAAAGCAGGTTGACAGTGGAGAAGAAAGGAATAGAAAAGGGAAGAGGTTTAAATAGCTGAGATGGAAGGAGCAGGAAGTGGTGTGGAAAAATACAGAGACAGCAGAGAGAAAGAGAGAAGAGAAGAAAAAAAGGAGTAGTGACATAACGGGGGAAAGAAAAGGAGGGAGGCTCGCTGTTCCACAGTGTGAACTGATAAAGAAGCTTGGCTCATTTTTTCCCATCTCCTCTGTTTGTCATCCCCCTTTTTAATCACCCGTCCTTTACACAGCTATAATTGTCTTTATCGTTCTTATTATCCCCCTCTCATTCTTTAATCACTCTGTCCTTGGCTGACTCTTTCTTAGATTGATGTCTGTGACATCTGACATCATCCAACATGAATTCTAAGAAATGCACAGAGATGGTTTACATGGTATGGAGTCCCAAAGAGTACAAGATTGAACAGTGAAAAAAAAAACAATGAGAAAATTGTTGCAGATGAAGTAATTATGTCAAAAATAAGTTTTGTTTACTCTTAATGTTTGTTTCACTGTGAAAATGCCTCTACAAAATAAAACGTACTTTTTAAAATGGGTAATTTAGAATAAAAAACAATATTAAGGTAATTTAAATAAACTCTTCAGAGATAATGTGAAAATGCCATGACATGTAAGTGTTGGTTTATTGGTGACTATAGTTTATTCATGTTAGTATATCATAATTCCTTCTTTTTAAATGTAATATTGAACACATGGCTTGTAGTGATCAATATTAATTAAAAGGAAGGTTGTCAAGGATCTAATTAATTACATGTTGTTTTTAATTAAAATGATATTCCTCATCAATATTTGCCTTGATAAGCGGGCTACACACTGTACCAAGTACTCAATTTACTAAACGCAAACATAAGGTACTTGGTGCTGCAATGTCATCAGTGTATTTGTCCCTGTGTTGTTCATGCTTCATGCTGTTGTGCTTAAAAGTGTTCAGTTTCTGTCCAGTCTGCAAACTGAGTTTTCCCTCGACCACCTTGTGAGCTGCACTCAATGAAACACTGTGTTCTTTTATGTGACATTTTCAGAGGTTTTCTGAGTGTGCTGTCTGTGGGCCAGGAGAAAGAGCGGGTCAGTCTATTGATTGGAAGGTCTGTGGTTCAATCCCTGGCTCCTGCACCTCACAGGTCAAAGGATGCTTGGTCAAGATACCAAACCCACATTTTCCCTGATTTCTGTAAAATATACAGTTATCCATTCATTCAGCCATTTTGTCCAGTTACCAGAGCTTGGGGTGAGTTAGGTGGGCAAGTAGGATATCCCAGACATCCCTCTGTCTAACCATGCTTTCCACATCTTCTAGGGGATCTTGAGGCGTTCCTCGTCCAGATGGGGTATGTAATCCCACCAGCGAGTCTCCACCCAGTTGGGCATGCTTATTAAACCTCCAAGTGTGTGTGTGTGTGGGGGGGCTCCCTTTTGAGAAAAAGGAGCACCAGCTCCCTCACGATGTCTGAACTTCTCACTTTATCTCTCACTGGACGTGTGAGCAGCTTGTGTTCATAGGAGAATGTCTTGCTTATTATCTCGGCACACACTGCCTACAAGAGATGTCGTCTCCTCTCGAGAGTCGGGGTCTTGCTTATTGTCTCTGCAAACTGGAATACTGGACCTTGGTATTAAGTTGAGAACATAAGCCTACTATTAATGGGGGAAATCCAGTGGTAGCTGTAGTATGTGGAAGCCCTGCAGCCGATATTCTCCCTGTGCAACAACAGACACAAGCGAGACACAACTAATCAGCTATATAGTCATTACTTGGCCGCATCCAGGCTGAACTTCAGGTTTTTATAAAATCATAAGGTCGTCCTCACCTGACCTTAACTGGGTTGTTGCTATTCACCAGGTGCCTCATTTATCTAAAGCTCTAAATCTAAACTGCCTGTAATCACAAGAAAGTCAGAATCAATAAAAAGCAATTAATAAACAATGATGTATATCTGATTCACGTCTGCCTGTGTGTATGTGCACCAGACTCTTTCGAAGGAGAAGGAACTTGAAAAGAAACGGCTGAGCTAGGGCTGAATGGCATGAGCCAAACACTGTCTGGAAAATGACAGTGTGGGGTGGGAAAGGTGATAAGTGCTGTGAACACTGCGTCGCGTCTAATAAGAACTCTGACAGAGGGGGAGATGAAGTGGGTTGATGTCAAGAATATGTCAAAACACTACAGCATTGCAGCACGCACAACGACTTCAGTGGCAGCACTCATGTATGGAATGATAGAAACAAATTATAATGTCGACACTGTAGCAGACAATGTACGTAACATAAAGGTGGTTAATTCACTTAATGAATCCATGTCATCAACATGATGCCATTAAAACATCTCCAGTTATTTACCATGCAACACTCCACACACTGAGCCTGGGTTGGTGATCTGCCAAGTGTGGGGAGACTCCACCACACTGCACTCCAGTTAACGGATGGAGAACAGAGAAGGTCTCTCTGAAGGTGAAGGAACTACAGTGAGGTGGTTTACTTGTTCTCAGATCAGCGTTACAGTGTGACCGTGACACTGTTTCAACTTGTACATAAATCTCACCTAAACTGGATGTCAAATATTTGCAGTGACAAAGCAAATAAGTGACAATAAACTTTGTTCATAGTTCATAGAGTTTGTAACATTGTTACAAACAAATTTACAGAGGGAAATATTACAGAGAAAGTTCTGTTGCTGGGGCAGGACTCTGGCACACCCAGAGCAGGGCCATTCAACAACACTCAGGTGTGTTTGTCTATAAGAATGTTATGATTAGCCATATCAAATGTAGTACTTAATCTAATAAAACTAATTCCGAGCAGTGACATATAGTGCAGATGGTAAGAGCTCATTAGTAAACATATCAGGTGCTGTCTCAGAACTGTGAAGATCTCTGAAAGCAGACTGGAAACTGTTGAAACACAAATTGAGTGTTCATAAAATATGTTTTCCAGAACGTTAACACACAAAACATAACACATCCATATTTGATTTTTATGAATTGAGCCATTGCTGCAGTCTCTGGTCAGTCATAACAACAAATTACGTGGATCCCACCTCAGTCACCCTTTACCACTCCTAACTTTTCAGTAGCTTCATTTTCAGTTGACACATTATTACATTAATTAATTATGCTATCAAGGCCCAGGTTATGTTTCTCCAGGCCTAATGTAGGGAGTCATGCACAAGGGGGAATTGCTTGGATACGTTTGCATACAGTCTTTCCATTATACTTGCATGTATTTTCCTCTGTCTCAAACCCGTCTGGGGCCAGGAATGACATCAACCAATCAACCTGCTGGACAGACATCTATAGCTGAGATTCTAAATCGGTTACAGTGCCACTCTTTAGAGTCTCTATTTAGACATTTACATAAAACTGCATCTGCAGTCGAATCATAACTCCACCCTTAATCCCATTTGCAAAGATCAACAGCACACCTTCATGGATTGGAACCAAGAACTAAGGGCAGAGGGCAGCAGGTCAGGTGTGTCTTCTGTTCAGAGCAGCGTTGGAGTTTGTGTCCCTATAGGCTTCCTCTAACTGTCTACGCAGGCTTATTCCTCTATACATAATGGTTTTAGTGTATGCAAGGTCAGAAGTTAAATGTACACACATTCTCTGACAGAAAGAGAAACGTATAAATCTGTTTTTATGCTTTGACAGCAGAAAATGCACAATTTACACTAATAAAAAAAAGGCTGTTAAAGTGAAGTTTATTGCACGCTTCATCATATTTTCAGAACATGATTAAAGTTTCTTAAATTAAATATAACTTTTAGCCTACTGTTTCATTTTGCATTCAGCTATTTCGCATACATTTGGAAAGGTATACACACCATCATCTCTTTAGCTGTGGTTAAGGTGCTTCTTAGTGCAGTCTGAGATTCTGTCCGCTGCTTTTCACAGCACTTTATCTTCTTACAGCATCACCTCATTATGACTCCATGAGCGTTAACAGGAGAGCCGGAAACATCCTTTCAGTTCAACTTCCAATGCACCTCATTGTCAAAGCGGAATTACTCACTCTTGCTCTTTGGCGATTGTGGTCACGTGACTCCCGGTTTTAACAATGTAACAGCTTCCCTGTTACAAGGAGAGTGGAGTTTAATGGGAGGGATTAGGTAAGGGGCAGCGAACAGGTTCAGCACAAAACATTAATCTGGCCACCTGAGAAAATGCGAAGCAGGAGATAAGGGATGCAGTGTGTTCGGATTAATTGAGGTGTTTAATAATGTATGGGGGAGTGATTATTGGCGGAGGTGTTTATGAGGTTCCGTCCAGTGGTTTAGCTGATACTGAGGAAAACCCTGAGCGAATGCCAAGCCCCAATGTTTTACTTATTAACAGCCCGAAAAACATTTGAGTAATGCAGTACAGAAGGGAATGTATATCAAACACGCAGATAAGTACATTTAGTGAAATCATACCTTCATTTATGTTGAAAATATTCACCTCATGCATCATGTGACCTTAAGTTAACAATGGTAAAAAATGGCCAATAATTATTCCCTTGTATAGCAGAAAGACCAAAGGTAATGATTGTAGCATGAAGGGGGGGGGGGGGGGGGGGGCCGGCGCCCGCCGCGGCGCGCGGCGGGGGGGGGGGGGTGGGGGCGG
>CM028879.1:20419204-20434636 GCA_016801935.1 Platichthys stellatus
AAGTTTTAACATGGCAGGCGGTGCTTCAGCCTCCGGTGTGACCGGCACAAAGCCGTGCAGCGATCTACTGGATCAACGGGTGATATTATTAGCGCTGCCCGGCGGTTCAGCGTCGCTTCAGTGTCCGTTGTGAACAGCCAAGCGCCGGGGCGATAGGGATTAGTGTGTTGCTTTGGCGTCGCCTCCACGTTCTCTGTTCCTCTTTCAAAATGAATGCGCTGTCGCTGTCAATGGCAGCATCTACACATCTCAGCTCGCCAGCGGCAGGCATGTTTGTTGAAAACGAATTCAACCCAAGGGCACTGTGATGACGTGGTTGATTACGTTACCGTTGATCATCCTGACAATCTGATTGGCCCGGTCCTGGCATAATTTTTTCCCAATGGAGCGGATCCAGACCGAACTGCCCGACCAAAAAATGTTGTGGGCGGGGCTAAGTTCGTCTGGCATCCAGGCTAACTCAGAGTAGCACAAACACTGGATACGAGGAAAAGAGGTAGGGCTGCTTTATCAGAAAGCACAGAGTGTAAAATGGCACATTGAGATGTTATGGAGGTTATGTGTCAGGGTGCTACCACCCCGGTGCAATGAGTTTGTTATATGTTAATTCAACAGTTTGTCATGAAACATATGGTCCCAACTGGTTCTCACCTGTTGGAGATACACAGTATAATCCTTGGGCTGGGGTAGAATGCGCACAAGGCCAAAGCCATTCAACAGCACTGCAGAAACAGAGATCAGAACATCGTCTACATACTGTAGATTCTCTGGACAATGACCTGCTCGATTCACATGTTAGCTCTATCAGAACATCCCTCAGACTTTGTGGAAAACAGCTGTCAGGGCAAAGTCCTCTTAAGGTGTGATTCAAGTGGACATTGGCTTTCAGCTCCTCAGGGTAAAGTTCCGGGTTTTGCGTGGCATATTTAATCAATTTTATATTTTCAAATGCTCCCTTTTCCCTTTTTAGTTGCTGCTGTAAACTGATTTTCCCAGTGAGGTATCCATAAAGTTTGTCTTATTTAATCTGATTAAAAATTAAATCAGCAAAGACTCAACTAATACATTCCCTTGTTAAAAAAATGTGGTCCTTATTTGTCTTCGTTTGATCTCCAAAATGATCTCAGTTGTTCAGTGAAATCCAATGAATGTAAAATGTATTTAAACGTTATACTTGGATGTTTTCCACAAGCTAAAGTGTCTATTTGCAGTTATGGACTTTACAATTAAGTGAATTTGCTTAAAGAGCAATGATACCCAAGTGTTTCCTGTTAATTAGACAGTGACAGCCTCACTGCAGCTACCACCACCACAACCACAGTTTAAATCGTATCCTGTAGAAAGAACTGAATTAATACTGAGATCCTGCTAAAATCCAACATATTTAAAAACGTCTGTTTGAGGCGAGGGCCAAAGTGGTGAACAGACGGACTGACCAACATTGCAACACCGAAAGCAATCTGCCAGTTTACCCAGAGTAAAACCAGTCTGTGATGAAACTTATGCCCCACGGGGTTGTTACAGACAGCGAGTCCGCTCTGATCCATTTTGGTATCGGAGAAATTTCAAACCTGCCTCTTGGAAATGATATTCATTGTAAATGAGGGAGTTTTTGGAAATGGCTGTGTATTGTGCACAGGCAGGCTCCAATTGGACATCAGAGGACCTGGGAGAATTCCTAATGGCCTGTTCGGCTGGTCGAGCTGAACGGCCAGGCCAGCACTGCCCAACATGAAATCGGCAATTTAAACCAAAGGCAGCGAGGTGCAGTCACATTCTGGTCCGACTCTTCCCTCCTCCTCCCTACATGCATCCTGGGTTCGTGATTGGCTAGTTGACCTAGTTTGAACTTTTTTACAGTCCCTTCAGTTGCCACCCTATATGCATTTTACAGAATATCAATGCATGGCAAGTAAACGAGCAAATAGGTTTGCACTGGCTTGTAGTAAACAAGCCAACATACAATTTTATCTGATAGATATACAAAAATTCATTAAGTGTCTACAACCTGCACTTCCGTACAAAATAATGTTAAGGCAGAGCAACAAATGCCCCAACGAATCTCTGTCCATCCAGTCTCTTATTGGGATTATTATGCTTTTCAGGTTGGTGGTGGGTTGGAGCCTTTCCCAGCATGCATTGGTGGAGAGGAGGTAACAGGCTGGACAGGTCAGCAGACTATCACATGTGACAGATCTGATTGAAACATCTTTACTGGCCTGTCAGTGAAGAGAGTGTAGGAGTCGTCATCTGGTCCCAAATCAGTGAAATCTGGTGCGTCTTTCATAACGCCACAGATTCTGACATCTTGACTCATCCAAAAAATAAATTTAGCATGATAACATTTGTTATGTTTATCTAGCATCTAGCATAGCTCTAAAACTCAATCCTAATATATTATTGAATAGCTGCTTTTCCTGACTTCATCTTTGAGTGTTTCCAGAAACTAAAGTTCATAAACAGGTGTGTGTGTGTGTGTGTGTGTGTACACAGAGTGGATTGTGCTGGAGTTTGACTCAACTTGAATGGCTGTCCCAGTCTTGCTCTTTTTAACTCTGCAACGCACTCGTCTGACAAGAGTTTGCTTCAAGTCACACGTTGGAAAAGGATAAAAAAAAAGCACCCCAAAAAAAAAATATACACACTATATATTCTGTATTTTTTATATTCGGTGGTGCTCTTGTAAATCTTTCATCGGGTAGTGTGTTTGTTTGAAACTGGAAAGTCTGAAAAGTTTTCTTATGAAAACCAATAATCAGAAGCAGACTGGAACTACTTACCCTCACATGAAGAAAAGTCACTGACAAGCAAAACTATATTAATATTTAATACTATATTTATCATCTCAGCAGGTTCATCTTTACACAGAAGATATTGGAGGCTACATGCACTCTAACCATCGCACAAACACAATGTGGGTTATAATAATAAATAATAAAGTTGGTAGATCATAAGTTGAAGGCAGGTGAACTGGCCTCTCTCTCTCTCTCTCGCTGTGAGCAAGGTGAGGTTGTGATAATGTATGTCTTTAGAAAGAGGCAAAGCAGTCCCTGTGGCCAGTGGTCATTTTACGTTACCGTTGGCTGCCCTGCCCCACCTTGATGAATCGGTTTTGTAGGTATCTATAAGCTTTTAGAAAACGTGCACAAGAACGGACACAAATGTAAAGGCAGAGCATGGACAGATGGTTCTGGTTGTTCCAATGCACTAATCAAACATCGAGGATTAAGATGATGATGGGGGTTCTTCGGCCTCTTCAGTGATTTTAATAGACTCAGAACATGTAGAGCAGAGTCTCATTCTACACTTCAAAGTAGAGGACCAGACAAGTCCAAAGTTTTAATCTGGACAACATGGACCCCTGCAGCGGTATGAATTATTTATTCTCTTTAAATTATTTAATTTTGAAAGACCCAATGCAACAGAGATCAAAGGTGTCTCTGTATCCAGCAGAGTTTTACAGGGAGGTTTAATGTCCAGTCTCATCATTACGTGGGAGCTATTTCCCTTTAGCTCTGTCTTAGTTTGTGAATATTTGAGCTGGTGTCAGTTCTAGTCCGATGAAGGAAAAGTTAATGTTTTCTAAGAATTCTCTTTGTGGCTTTACACAGCCAAGAAGAGAGAACACAGATTTGTGCAAGTAGAACATATTTTTCTCAAAAATAATCTTTGCTGCACCGAGGCTGTTTGCCCTCAGCCCACAATGCGCCTCTGACATCCCGCGCAGACACACGTTTGTGTATTAACAAGATTTCATGTGTATCACCTTGGCGAAAAACTGATCATACCAGGAGTCTGACAGGTTGAATCCACTTGTGTCTTTTGTCTCATGTAAACAGACACTTTTCCACATCAGCATGAATATAACACCTACAACAATAATTATGTATTTCTAAAAGCTGAATTGTTTAAGCCTGCTGAACATGGACAATATGCAATATGATAATACATCAATAATACTGAATGAAAGCAATATTTGCAGAGTGAAGTGAGCTGACAGCTGAGTTACTGGTGTGTTCTGCTTCAGTTCTCTCTCCAATTTAAATGCAGAGGCAGTGAAATAGCCACATCCTAATGCTGCTAGTTCATAATCTACTGTGAATGAAAACTCATCGTCCAAGCTCAATTGTTTATTCCTGTAAAGTTTATTCCCCACAGTTCATCCCACAGTTGCAGTTATATACCCGCTCCATAGAAGAATGTAGAAAAAAAGCGTCATTATGATGGAACCTTTAGAAATCTTTACACCCACGTGTGTAAATATGAACAGTGGGAGCTGTTCTGATCACATGAAGAGTGTTAAAATGTTTTGGAGATTTTTGGAACGCTGCGGGTGGAGAGTAGACACTGACACAGGCATGTCAAGTGGTCGTGTTCAAAATGCATTAGCTTGGAGGGCCCTTGATAATGAACGAGTTTCAAACAAGCTTTTACACCAGCCAGGGTTGAGTGAGGCATCAGAGTTTCATAGTGCAGCCAGAATGAGCAAAACATACGTTTGATGGAACATTTAATAACATTGGATATTAGAGTTTGGAAAATAGCTTGAAGCTTGTTTGACGGGTTGAACACAGAAACAGTCTTCATACAGCAGTAATTAAATTACTCTAAGTAACTTGTTTACTCAGTTTAATTCAAACTACTTAACTGGATAGCTTTGTTTACTCAGTCTAATAAATCTAGAAATATTCAGACTAAGGCAAATAGCATGAAAATGGCTTTAATCACCATCTAGGATGACATTACAGTCTCATATTTTCTCATGGTATTTTACAAAGGCAAGAACTCAAGTGGAGAGAGTTTCAGGGTTGGGTATTGTGCTCCAATGCCAGTCAGCCATTAAAAACTTTTCACAACGTTAAAGAGATTGGACTCCCCTCTGACTCATTCCACATTCTTCCACCAGGTTCAGTTGTAACCACTCCGGTTCGTTTTGCATAATCCTGCTACCTAAATAACAAACAAGGTGAAAACAGATTTTCCATGGTGAAGGTAAAAATACATAACTTTACCTAAGTTACTACAAACTTTGGACAGCCCTAAAGAGCATGAAGCAACTACCGCGATTCTGTGGCACAGTGTTCATCATTGTTTACGCAAATAGTGATAAAGTGACAAATTTCACACCATTAAAATAAGACACATCCTAGAAACTCTCTTACGACCGCAGTTATTCAAATGCTCATGCATTTAAAAAAGTGTTAAATCAACATCTAAAATGTGACCAAAGTGGAATGAACGATGGGAAGCCTGGAAAATGTACTTATTACCTTTGCATAATTACTTTTTAGGCCATTTTCTTAAGCTCTCTCTGAATTATTAAACTCGATGTAATTTTCTCCTAAGCTGTAAAGATTAATGTTGGTGTTTGTGTCTGATGGATGTTGGTAAATTATTGTTTTGTTATCCAAACACCTAATTGCTTCTGCTCGTTTTTTAATCTGTTTTGGGGGGTGGTTTTAATTTTTCTGGGGCATGCACTCACAAACACACAGGGACGCACACAGACAAAGCCACTTGCACCACTTCCACACACAACTTGCACACACACTCGGTGTTTACCTGATGCGCTTGGTTTTAATTTTCCCTCCCACCAGTCAGTCGTCACTGACGGCTGGAGTAAATAAATTTATCGCCCCCTCATTCCGATACAAGGACACCGTGTTTTTCACCAAGCCGCGTTGAAAACACAAAATCAAATGAGCTCAGGTCTTTACCCTTTTTCTCTCTGACAGGCACACAGAAGGAACATATGATTATGCCTGCAGGCAGATGTCGGGGGGGAGGGGGTGTATTGTTTTTTAAAAGTTAACACATGCAGTCCTGTAGGTGTGAACCTGTGTGTATGTGTGTTACATCGGCTAATTATTAGTTTGTCAGCGCTGCCCTGATCAAAGAATAAGCATCACCTTCATATCTTCACACAATCGTCTGTTCAGAGGTGGACAGGGTCTGTGCTGACGTCCAACACTGATGTTCAACATATCCATCAGAGGAGTTCACACCAGCACCTGCGTTGGAAGGATTCATAATTTCGGTGGTATGAGTTTGTATTGAGCTTTTCTTTGGTTTTATGTTAAAAGGAAAATATTCATATCAAACTGCCTTATTGTTACGCTCTATCATTTTACCTTTGCATTATGCTAGCTTGCCCTGTGTGGCCTCTATGCCAACAGCAGTTGCATAGTTGTGCAGAGTGTGAAGGACTCAAAACTACTTATTACTTCCATGGTCCTTTGCTTTCTTTATAATAGTAAATGTTGATATTTTACTGTTGATCGTTGCACTTGAAGCCTCTCTCTGTGTGTGTGTGTGTCAGAGAGAGAGAGGGGGCTTCAGTGCAGCTGGTGACCCACCAACTGAAGTAGACTTAGTACTACTGTAATTAAGAGTTGAGCACTAATTTAAATCACCTACCTATTCAGCAGACTCATAAATCATGGTGTGTGTTATACCGGCGGGCCATTCACACCACGGCTGATTGAAAAATGTATTGTACATCTAAAGGATTGATCACCAGATCGTTCATCAACCATTCCTTATTATTGGACCAATATTATACACAAGTTAAGGTGAGATATTGATTACGGTCTCACGCACATATAACACAGTGTATTCAAGATCGTCATCAGTTTTCTGCTCCAGTTCTGCAGGTCAAGGTTAAATGCTTGTCCCTCTGATAGCTCGGGATTCAAATGCTCACAAAGCTACAACTTTGTGTTTGGTCACAATGTGCATGGCCCATGGAAAGTGTTGAAGGAGAGGCTAGTGTGTAGTTCTCCTCCAAAAACGAATGTGTTGGATTTTGTCTCTCAATGTAGGGAGCGGCTACACCATGCTACCAAACTGGCAAAAGAGTCCGTTGCTTCCTCCCAGATCAGCATGAAAGAACGATTTGGCAAGAGGGCCACGAGATAAAGTTTTGGTGTTTTTGCCCACATCTAGATCTGCTCTTACTGCCCGGTTCTCAGGTCCTTATGTGGTCGAGTGTAAAGTTTCGGACACAGATTACATCATCCGTACGCCTTAGCATAAAAGGGAGACCTGTTTGTGTCCTAGTAACATTATTGAAGCTGGGCGCTTCTCTCACATGTGTTCAACCTGAGTTGGAGTCTGATTTGGTGACACCCTGTGATGGTCACCAGTGTGGTAGGCTAGCTAATTCAAAGTTTGAGTCTACTATCAACCACCAGTTGTCTTATCTTTCTGCACATCGCAGACAGGATGTGATTAACTTGCTTCACACATATCCTTCTGTGGTGAAGGTTCCAATGTGCTGGTGCATGATATTGATGTGGGTAATGCTACCCCTATTAAGCAGCATGCTTACCACCGTCCGCTAGCTAAGAGAGAGGCCATGAAGAAAGAGGTCAGCTATCTGGTAGGTAATGCTCTTGCCAAGCCCAGCTGCAGCCCCCGGACTTCTCCATGTTTATTGACACCTAAGTCGGACGGAACTCCTCGTTTCTGTACAGATTTTGTACAACAACAACAACCAGCACTTGATGCTCTGGGCCCTCCTGGAGCTACAGCATCAATATCAAGCATAAGAGAGGAGCAGACAATGTGGTAGCTGACGCGCTATCCCTTTCCGCTCTGGTGTTGTTTCCAAGGTTCTTCTTTTCGTGGATATTCTGTTCAGTAAGGGGTTCCTATGTATCTTGTTTCCCCCTCCGTTTTGGGAAGGGCATTTGGTGTTCAGCCTACAGTTGTTTAATACATCACTTGTTTCATTTAAACGCATCCTACTTGTTTCTTGTTTTTGGCCCAATTCATTTTTTTGTTTGTCCCTCCTGCCCTAGATACTTAGGGACGCAACACTCCTGAAACACACCCATGCTGTCAATCTCCAGTTTAACTTAATCCACAATGTTCTGCTGGATTCATATCTGGAGACACTGGAGGTCGTAGTGTGAGATGAATTTTACTTTAGGGACATGGAGCTTTATCCTTCTGGGAGTAGCCATTAGAAGATGGTAAAACTGTGACTGTAGAGGGGTGAACCATTTTTCCCCCCATAACATTCTGAGTAAAAACTTTAGAGGATGTTGTGTGTAAAAATCCAAGGAGATCAGAAGTTCCTGAAATGCACCAACCAACTTGATACCAACATCATCCATCCTAACGCTTGATGTGAACATTAACTGAAGCTCTGCAGGGTTTTCTGAATCACAGTGCTGCCACATGATAATTTGATTGGATCAATGCGTCAAAGACAAGTGTGCAGGTTTTCTTATTGAAACGCTCTGAGTGTGAATCTACCAAGGTGAGTTATATATAACAAAACACACGGATGAGAATATAGACTTGAGCCTTGACTTTACAGCAGAGTTCTCGCTGTGCACCTCTCAAGTGGCTCTGTGTTTGAACAAGAAATTCAAAAACACAGTAGTCTGTTGACAACCCTATAATTCTTGACTGAGGTGTAAACACTTTCCTTCCATTGTGTTTGCATTCCAGCATCCTCTGCTTTATGTGCAGTGAATACTGTGACTTGAAGAAATGTGATTGTTTCCTCTGACCTTTCACAACTTTAATCAGAGCAGCTGTTGTATGGTAGAGCTGGGTATTGTAACGGTATAAAAATAGTGTTTGCATTGTTTTATGGCGAGTAAACAACAGTTCTCCTCACAACACCAGCCTATGATGTTGCTTTGTTGTCATTTTTTTGCAGGTTTTATAGTAATTTTCTTAAGACTTGTTGGTTAAAAAGAGCATGTACAAAAGGTGATTGACACCTGTCGCCTGGACATTGACTGACCCCCAAAGGTGATCCAGAAGCATCTTTTTCACCACCTGGTGACTAGCTGCAGATGACATAAAGCAGACCTGCTCCGTGTTAGTAGATTGGACATGGACCCCACTAAAATGTCAAAAGATACATTTTTCTCAAAGATGTTTTTTGTTATGTCTTATCATACTAACGTTCCAGTATTTGGTTTGTTTTTATTTAGCCTAGTTATCGAATGCTCCAAAAATGGGATGAAACGTGATGATTGACAGCTGAGACTTACTTACGGTTAGTCTAGCATATGTAGCATGTGGAGAGCGTGGCCTAGGGGATAGAACGGGTGCTCTGCAACAAAAAGGTTGCCGGTTCGAATCCCACTCTATCCCATCTGCATGCCTAAGTGTCCTTGGCAAGATACTGAACCCCTAAATGGCCCCTCATAAATGCTGAGTGTTTTAAAAATGTAAGTCGCTTTGGATAAAAGCGTCAGCTAAATGACATGTAATGTAATGTAATGTATCAGCGAGACCTCCCTATCACAGCTCCTGGCTCCCAATTTGCAAGATGTCAGCATTTGCATCTTGGCTTCATTCCTTGAAGGAGTAGGAATTGGAGACAAGTCAAGTATCTTTACACACACTCTTTACCAAGGAGTTATTCAAAATAATCTTATATGCTTGAAAATAACATCATTAACACATATAGATTTCGTGGCCAGTAAAAGGAATTTAAATAACTTTTAGTAGACTTTGATGATTCATACGCTTCTGGACAAGTTTGTGAAATTTCATGTCATCTTGTGCTTGTTTTGAACAACTTGGAGCATTATGCCGAAGAAATGTGTCATATTGGCAAATGGGATTCACTGTTGGGAATGTTCCTGCATGTTTAGCAAAACCTGACTTTTGCTGAGAAAATATGGGCTCCCATGATTGACTAACCTTCTGCACAACAAACAGGAGATATAATTAGATCCGACAGCATCTTTCCAATTGATCAAAACCATACAGTGTAGTTTGCACCAAGACGGTCACATGTTCAACATGACCTCGACAAACAAGAAGGTGCATGAAGCATGACGATATGTATGATTTTTCTCTCACATACAACACACTGAACATGAAGAGGTTTGGGATTAAAGTAAGACTAATGGTGAGGTATCACTTTTGTTCCCTCTGATAAAGACCATTCCTTGGAGAGGGACTTTTAGCACTATACTGTTTTTGTTTCACAGACTTAATTATTTAATCATCTCCTTTTTTAAGATTAGATTATGTTGTTGATGAGGAGACTGCCTTCAATGGTCTCTGAGTGTAGGCCGCTCTTTAATTTAAAGATTCCCTACTGCTGCAGGAACATATGGTATATGAGTATTTTATTTCTCTCAGGCTCATTTGAAAGTTATATTTAATTTTAAATAGCCCCCGCAGGAAGAGAGGCAAATGCAAAATGAAGAATATAGCACATGAAGAGATAGAGGCAGGGAAGATGTTGTGTTGTATGCAAGTTTACAGTGAAGGCAAAAGGCGGAGAACATCAAATTGTCAAGGAAGAACTTTCAAATAAAAGTGTGTATTAAACGCTAGCGGGCACAATAATAAAAGTACGGTCTTTGTAACGGCTGTTTAAATATTCAGGTTGTCTTGGTTGATGCTGTGATAATGCTACATTTGCAACTCTGTGCCAGACATAATAAACCCTCTTTCAAATTACCTGTGACATGTTTATCTACCCTAATTACCAAAACTCGAGCCTTATAACAGTGTAGTGGCCCTCCGCCATCTTTAAATGTAAATTCACAGGTACAGACATGCAGAAAAAGGAACTAAACATTGCAGAGCGTGAGAACTAACAGATTTTTTTTGTTTCAGGAGAAATCCGATTTTAAAGTGAATGTTCGGTATTTTTAACATCTAAATCAGCTAATATGAAGCCTAGTCAGCTGCGAGGATTTATTTTATTATGAAAGTCTTTGACCACTTCACTTCTGCTCAAAGAACTAGCTAGTTAATCAAATGGATGTATTGAAGACAAAAATAGTGATGAATACGTTCTCAGTGGCTTTGCTACTTGTACAATGTGCCACAATGTATTCGCTTTTGAAAACCTTGAGCTACGCACGTCGTGGCTGAGAAAACACATTGTGACAACTGTGGGAGCACAGGTGCTGTGACGATTAACAGACACTTCTATCGTTAAGGAGGACAGTGTGTGAACAGAGGGATGGTCTATGTAGCAAGTGTTCATCTCGGTTGACAGGTCGGGTCGCGGGTCTATGTGCGTGGGTCCAGCAGGTCTGGATTTGTCTTGGAGATAATAGTGATTAATGGGTCATGTCCAATTTGGTGCTTTGCACAGTCCTGCAGAATTGAAAAAATGGACTGTGGTAGGGTGGGCCTTGTTTTATTTGTTGAAATAGGGATGATACATGCTTTTTTAAATTATCTAATACCATCATCAATTTTTTGCATCTTTTAATGAATACTATTTACAATAACTCATATGCATGTACATATACAAACAGATGAAGCCAGTATAATAACAAACATAAAATACTGAAAAGATCAGAGCTGCTGCTCCCTATGTGAAATGGAGAGAAACCAAGTCAGAAATAGAGGTCAGACTGGTGAGGGAAAGAAATATGTACATTGCAGAAGACAGAGAGAGACGACTACAGTAGCAGGGGGAAATGAAGAGAGAGAAATAAGTGAAAAAGGAAGGGGAAAAAAAGCGTTAAAAAGCCTGGCTTGATGATTCATTTATGTGCTTAAACCTATTTTACACTGCCACCCCTATTCATTCCTAAACAACAATAGGCGGTCATTTTCCATGTGTTGATAAATTACATGGCCTTCTCGGCAAGCAGAACACATTGGTGTGCTATTATGAGCAATGGAAAATGCTAGTTTAAAAAGAAGAGAGGGAGCATTGAGGGAGAGGGTAGTGACGGGTGGGGAAATGGGGATAAAGAAAATACAGATAGCAGAAAAGAATATAGGATTAATTATTGTATAGGTGGACAAATACTGCCATTAATGCAAAGTAGAAAAAATAAAAATAAAAGACAGACTAATGCTACCTGCAAATGATTAAGAAAGAAGTAAGTGGGTAGGTGGGTGGGTGCTGACAAAATGAAGGAAGGAACCAGAAAAAGGAGAAGATATGCCGAGTTGTGTGGGCGTGCTAATGACTAACAACTCACAACCAGAAACATCAAAGCATGAGAGACAATAGGAGACAACAGGGACTATTTTAATTCCAACTGTGTTTCTCTACTCCCCCCCACGCACCAACAGTCCCCTATCACACAGACACATATTAAGATGCCTGAGACCATAATTAAAACACCCTGAGGCAGAAGAAGCAAACTAGGTGTTGCTGCCTGGGCGTACTGACAATGTCTGCGTCTCACAGTGCTGGTTTTGTGTCCCCGATGTGTTGGGATCACGCCCAGAGCTTTAACTTTTGTGCGTGCTGTCCACCGCCTGGCTCGCTCCAACGCTGCTCCGGCCACTCTGCTGCGCAGCGAAGAGAAAAGAATTACAACACAAACATGCAAGATGCTCGGGGAGAGACAGCGGAGAGTTTACCAGAATGTGAAGAAATATGTTCATCAGGACATCCTGGAAGTCAGAAAAGTATCACGTCCAAAACAACTAACAGATGACACCTTGTATCGTGAGCTTTCCCAACCACTTGGTTTGAAGGTCTGTGCAATGGTTCATTTCCCCACAAGGACTCTGAAAATGGGATTTACTGCTTTCAGAAGTGTGTTTCAAATTATTCTTAAGCCACTATACGCTACACTGTTTTTGGTTTTGTATAGTGGCCACTCCTTACACATTTTCTTTTCTTTCTTTTAAATGATCTCGTTGTAGTGACTGGCGTTGTGTAAACTTGGCGTATAATTCCTTTCCGGAGGTTTTCAAATAAGAGGGATTTGAAGATTTGTTTGGCAGATGCTATTTCATGCCAGTGAAAAATATATAGTTGTCAGGGTATGGTTGAGCAGGTGGACCCAAAATGCAAAGGCAGAGTTTTAAAACAAAACATTTCCAACAGAGAAAACAACAAACCGAGAGATCTAGAAAAGTCTCACCTGAAGAAAACAAGACGCACACAGGGGAAAACACCAGGAACTTACGAGAGACGGCTATGAAGCAGAGGATGAAAGGCACAGGAGACAAGGCATTTAACGACAAAGAGAAGCACAGAGACTTGTATACACACAGGGAAAGGCCGGGGCAATGGGACACAGGTGGAACACATGAGGACTGGTGCAGACAATCACAAAGTCAGGAAGTGAGGAAAGAAACACACACTATGAGCAGAAACTACAAAATAAAACAGAAAAACAGAACACGGAGTGGGAGAACATGAGACACAGAAACAACTCATTAACAAACATAAACACAGGGATGAACATGAAACACCTGGAGAGGTAATAATTAAACTGAAAACACTCTTCATAAAGAGGCGGTAAATGATGACAAACCATGACAATAGTTGCATCTATTCAGGATTCCCACTGCTAATTAGCTGGTAAAATACGAAGTTAGCAGCACATTCTAGAAATTTTTTTGCTCTTTGGCGAGTTACACCAATTAACCAGATCAATATTTTGTAATGACCACTAAGGCTATAGAAAAATGTCCCTATAGTAACCAGAAGAGTAACCTATGGCACAGATTTCCTTGCTCATCAAGCTGACAATGGTAACTGAAGTCTGTATGGAACTATATCTGCAAAGAGTTTATCAACCTCCAGGTTTTAATCTGTTAGGTTTGTCCTTGACACACAACAAATGTGATGAATGCATTCTTATATGATACTTGCACGAGAATTGTTTTTCTTTTAAGGTTAAAAGTTGACCTCCATGTATTAGCTTCCCGTCTTCCTGATCTTTTGCAAACTATCGGCAGGGCGATGTATTGCACCATCTCAGTGAAGGTGCATGTGTAAAACAAACAAGATGGAAGAACCAAATTACAAATAATGCTCAATAGGACTCCTGGTGGTAAAATGTCCAATGGGTTTCCATTTATCATTGCTTCATCATTTTTGAGTTACTTAATAATACAATCAGAGGGCATGTGTGTCAGGTACACATGGCAGCACCAACCTCATCGTGTTTACAAGCGGAGGTTACAGGGACAGTCAGACGAAGACATGCCAGTTGTTTACGATGGGAAATCGAAAAACTTCTGTTGGAACAATCTCCAAATCCTGAAAATGTAGAGCGTGCTTCCCTTTGATAGTTCAAATAGTGTTTCCATCATGGCCTGGTTATCCTATACTCAGTCATGTCTGGTTTGGTTAAAATGATCAGACCCCCCCCCCGAAAAATAAAAATGGGATTACATATATTCACATAAATAATGACAGCTATGTACTCTCCATACATGAAAGCTTCATTTGCAATCTTTTTGCATAGTGTTATATTTGTGTGTCATGTGTTATCTTCAACAAGTAAATATAAGATTCCAGAAAGCCGTGTCTTCAGTGACATAAAGGCAGCTGCTATAAGGGAAATGAAAATTACTCATTACAGTAATATATACTTTCGAGATCAAATGTGGGAAATTGAACAAAAAAAAGATCTCAAACCTATTTAATCTAGTATTTGTCTCAGTAGATGTACAGTCTGAAGCAGTACTAAATACACACAGAATATACTGCAGACTATGACTAGAGAGACATTTCTTTCCTTCAGATGGCTGGACCACAAATAACAACAAATTCACAGCCTACCCCAAACAAGGCTGTGGTGAGTGCTTCAGTTAAGGTCTCAATCTGTCATTTACAACAATAGTGCCAGTTCTACTTTCTCAGCAGCTCCTCACGGTGTGCCAGTGCTTTGTTTTCCTTCACGGTCCCCGAGGTTTAGGAGTTATTATTATATGAAAAACTGGGGCAAAATCCCAAAACTGGGTTTAAAATGTCCTAATAGAGGTGAAAAAATGCATATAGTCTTTTTGAATCAGACTCCATATGATCACATATTGGGCTCTCTCAGCTGAAAACCCAAAGCACTCAGAACAGATTTATTTTGGCCTTTATCACCATTACGGTTGCAAATTTCATCAAAATCTAATTGACTTTTGAAATCACCTTGTTTCTTATTAGTGGTGCACTTGGGAGTCCTCCATTCATTTGTTATATTACTTCTCCGCTGCTACTGCTTATGCCGCTGACATCAGACTTTCTTATGGCACATCCTGTTACTGAAGTATTAGCGTTTCTTATGCATGGCTCAATGTAGCCTTAGCACATTATCTGTTTAACTTTCATAGTATTGGGAAATATAAACAAGAAATCCCCCATACTGTCAATCCTTAATAGTCAATTCACTTTTATTTTTAAATATTTATATATATATATATCCTCAGTTGCCAGTTTGCTATGTCCACCTAATTCAAATAAATGAAGTCTTGATAGTAAGCCCCTTTCTCATTGGTCAAAACATCCACTAACATCTGGCTTTTTCAAATGAGATGAAATGGATACCATGAACATTCGATCCCAGGTCTGAAGACTCAACATTAGACATCGCTTTCCATCGGCTATGGGTCCAATTGGCAGTGATGGAAACGAGACACCAGGATAAACATGCTAATTTGATGGACAGCGAGGTGTGAGAGCTCCTCAGTTTTCATTGCGGTTGTGAAATTGAACATGATGTGCTGGTGGTGGTGGTGGTG
>CM028879.1:20434646-20501060 GCA_016801935.1 Platichthys stellatus
CGCATTCCCCTATTGGCAATGGTAAAAGGAGTGAGTTTACCTCATATACCCAAAAATGTGGGTGTAAAAGAGATAACAAACTGCTTGTTGCATGGTCATACACGTTGGAGCGATCTATCCCTATCCCTCATAAATGTCAAAATCCTGGTGCCTGTTCTGGTACTCATGCCATCTTACACTCTGCGACTGGCCAGATGTGTGGAGCTGTCAGAGGCGGCAGGATATGACCTTTGCATTCGATGGACTTTTCTGGGGACCAACTTAGTCAAACCCTAAAATTCTTATCAAGAGAGAAGTTGCTCGTCATTTTGTAGGCATTAGGCCAGCTGCATGCTTCTCGAATTCGGAAACAGCTACACAAACCTAGAGTTTTGCAAATTACAATCAGCACTTCATCTTTAAAACATCAGGATTAAGCATTTGTGTATCAAATTGCTTTAGTTGTATATTTGTTATGGGAAGGAAAGGCGAGGGTCGGGGCGGGGGGGCTGTAATGTGTATCCTCACCATTTGGCTGTCTGATATGTTATCCTCTCATTTATTATTTGTGAGGACTACTGTACATTAAGTCTTGTTTTGAAATTTCTACAAATAAATCATATATAAAAACAAAACAAAAAAACATCACTATCTGCCCTTACCATGATTGGCTCATTGGTTTTCGTGACCCCTGATGTAGTCACTGTTTTTCACTTTCTCTATCCCGACAGCTGCATTCCTGTGCGCTTGCTTGCACGGTTATGTATAGAATAATTGATGAGTGTGGACCCACTCACAGAGAAAATTGCACACAGATCACTGAACAGTGATGTAAGCTTCATAATAATTTGTCAATGATGGTCAACAGGGTATTTTTCTTTTTACTGCTGTAATTCTATATTCCTCGAGATGAAGTAGCTTGATAGGTGAACCAATTCACGTCTAATTCCAGCCAGTAGAAAGTACAGGTGTGAGTTTTGTGCTCAATGTGAACTTTTCCCTCTGCCTTGTGATCAAATCATCATTTATCCTGAGACCGTTTAACTCATATGACATGTGGCTGAATCAATCTGAAGTCTGGCAATCCAGATAATTAATTTCCCTCATCATCTCTTTGCATTCCAAAGGAGTGCTTGGGAATTAATCCTCATTAGAAAAATGAATTAGGTTCTAAGTTTCACTAGGCAACTCTTTTGTTCCCCGTGATGTGCCTTGGCTTGCAGCAGATTTGAGAGTATCATCAACTTATCCTAGTTTCTAGCAGAATGCCGTTTTCCTTGCAGACTACAAACCATGAATAAATTATAAAACATCACCTGTGTGTTGATAGATTGGTTGGTCTCCATCCTTTTTTTTTGTTGACAGCAAACAACAGCCTTCAAATCAGAAGATTTTGTTTACCTCACTGTAATCACGATACATGTACTGCATATTCAAGTGCTTGTACAGTTTTGTGAGTTTGGAGAAACTCAGAAAGTAAAAAAACAGGTAATGTCAGCTTACAGTGTATGTCAGTTAAGTCGCATTGATTGTCAGCTTTCTGTAACCTTCACGTTTTACACAAGATTACAGAGAACTCCAGAGCTTTGATGGATTCCTGTTTTTGTAAGTGGCAAGTTCAATAACTGGCCCCTTATCTGCACATCAATAATCTCACTTCTTTAAGTGGTGGCCTGTTGAGTGGTTGATTGACATTTTGGAATCAAAAACTTGCTCTGAATAATTCAGTGTCAAACGTGATCTATCTGATCATTTTTAGTTCTTCAGATTTTTGTAAATATTCAATTATTTTCTCATACCTTCTGTGTTTTGCCTAAACACTACAAAATGGTAAAATTCTTAGAAGCACCCTCTGAGAGTTTGTCTCAAGTGGCCTTAATGTCATGTTTTATGCATAAGTTAAATCCAACATTTCTTGTGTGAGTTAGAGGTAGAGTGTGTCTGTTCTGTTTGTGTGTCTGTTTGCATGAGTATGAGGCTGTACACTTGTATGTGTTTACAATATGTTAATTGTTCAAACAGTTGTACATTGTAATGCTATGTGACCACTAAATGCCTGCTTCAGGTGAGTCGGCAAAAGTCATGTTTTAAAGATGAGCCACATCCAAATGCGACACGTGTGCTTGTGTGGGTGTTGAAATATTAATGCATGAGAACACACAAGGGACGCCTTTGGAAGTCTCCCCCTTGTGTGTCATCACGCGCCCTAAGGGGAATAACCGTGGATGGCACCATAAGAAGTTTGTATTTGTAGTGATGTAAATATAGAATGGTGCAATACAGTAGCTGTATAAGCTGAAACATTCTGTCTTGAAGTCTGTATATTTTCCCCTTGTCACTTTGCCTTAACGGTTGTGTGGAAAACACCTTGTAATATACACAGACAGAATATATGTCAACGTTAGTGACTGTACTTAAAAGATTGATGTAGCATCATCACTTTCTCAGAAAATACCCAAAGTAGAGCAACTGCCATCTTGCGCTAGTGTTGTAATTTTTGTCCCTAAGTCTGCATAGTGGTGGTAAGGGGGAGGAGCTGCCATATCAAGGTGCTAGCTCCACACTTGCCCGAACAATGAGAGTATCATATTATACATTCTAAAATAATTTGGCCCTTGCCCACTCTGCTAATGTGGTGGTTTATGATCTATACTACAGCTATCCACTGGGGGCAATCAACATATTTTTGCTTCTACTTTGTCATCCATCCCTTATCATCATTTATATTATATTATATTATATATTTGATGATTCGGCCAATAAATCAGATTCTGATAAAAGGGCTTAATTACTAAGAAAATACTTTCCTCTTGACTTCGGCCTAGTGAGTTAATGATATTCTTTTAAGACCATGAAAAAGAGATGAGTTTGCATGAGTTCAGGTACTTGGCTTGACTGTGACTTTGGTCTTCGCTTTGGATGTGCTGGTCTCAACCTCGCCTTGCCCAGGAATCTAATGTTCTTAACCTGGGAACTCACAAGGATGTTACTTGTCCTGACCTTGCCCTGACCTTGCTCTGACCTTGCTGTTGGTTGCTGTTGTCCTTGCTGTTAGGATTGGACTTGAGAATTCATGTGACATGATTTGGGACTGTTTTGCCTTGACTTGGAACCTGTTCTTGACTTGGGTTGGTCTCAACTTGGGAATTGCCATGGGATTGGCTGGACCTTTTGGAAGGCTTTACCCTGTACTTGTTGGTCCTTAAACTTGAATTGAACCTACTGGTCTTAGATTTTCCAACTTGGAACTTTGTAGCCACAGCTTTAGACCTACATGGGACATCTAACAAATGGCTTTGGTCCACCTATGGCCGCAGCTCTTAAATGCTCATAGTATACCATAACTCTAATAAAAGATGAACATGGAATTGCAGGAAAAGGGATGGACGGATCATGGAGATATGGAGAGTATGTAACAACATGCTGAATAATACCTCTCATCTCAACCTTTTCTCAGATCATCTTCTACACCCCAATCTACTGTCCATCACTATGATATCACAATTTACACTTTCGTGATGGAACATACTCCCCATGCAGGTGAAATGGTACGGGGAGGCTTTACTCATTTATAAACCTGTACTAGCACTGCAGTCAGAGTGAGAATTTGAATCCCCTTTAGAGATTGTTCATAAACACCCCCATGCTAACATGTCTTCTGGATTACCAAAGTGACACAAAAGTAATTTCTAGAGCCATTGTTTCTTTCTGAAATGAGCAGATCCTCAGAGTGGAGATAGATAACTTGATTTAATGAGGCCCGGGCAGCCATGCGCTACTCTGTGACTCTTCATTAAGTGGGGACAATAAAAGAACGGCCATGGGACTACTGAATTTATCTTGTACTTATGTAAAACAATGAGCATGTTGCAAGTTTGAAACCCATGTGAGAAGGCAGCCAGCGGTATGTCAGCATCATCATGCACATGCCTGTATACACTAAACACTGACTGTCACGGTTCATGAATCGGTCATGATGTATGATGCAATAGCTGTTTATTGTTGAACTCGCCTCATACAAAACTAAATCCATCAGGATTGGCAAGTAGGAGTGTGGCAAATCTGTTTCAACATCAAGCAGTAGCAGTAATAGCAAATAGATATCAGCAATTGCTTTTAGATTATATAGAATTCCACACCAACATATCCAGTGTAATTTTGACGAGAAGCAATCCTTAAAATACATAATACATGTAAACTGTAATTACACAATTAATATGCTAATTAAGGCAACACATGTGAAATGAGTATACTTGCTGGTTACATATTTAAAAAGAGTTTGCAAATTAGAGAACCCAGCCTAAACTAAGTTTTCATGTCAGAATTGCATTAGAGACACCTTAAAGCATTTAAAAAGTATATGCAAATAATTTGATACATTCAAAATCGAGGTTACATTTTTATGATTTTGACATTGGATTGCAATTGCAGATTTATGTAATGATGAATAAAAATTGCAGTCGTCCATTAACGTTTGGAAATGTACTTATAGATGCCTGCAATTATTATTCATACTGATAAATAAATAAATAACTGAATAGTTAAATTGTAGATATCTCTCTATAAATTGGGCAATTTCGTGCACAATGTTCTATTTCAATATGTTACATTTGTTTACAGAAATCTTAAATTACCATTTTGACCATTTGCCATGGAACAATATCATATGTAGGCATTTAGGGTCAAGTTGTTGTCCCCTCTGATTTGATCCTCATTCAATACTGCTAACCATGACCAATACTGAACACCAGAGAATAACATCAGTGATTCCCATGAGGGTAGCAGAAATAGTGCTGAACATGACACATGTACTATTATGGGATTACTTTCAAGTTACGGTAAACTTGTTAACAGATCAATCAGATACAGAGCAATTACAGCAGTCATTGGGTCCACTTGATGTACATACTTATTGTACTTACAATATTCACCCCTCTTTTAGCTCCGTTTTACTCTCCACCCATATAGTTTTAACTTTTTAGCAGCCTTTCAAATGCTCAACTGTGCTAAACAGCTACGTTCTAGCATCGTCTCCCATCCCTTTTGCTAGTACTGCTGGAGGGTGAACGTAAAAATGTTCTTTTAATCACCTTCCTGTTTCTTCCCTCTCATTTCTTTTCTACGTTTCCTCTAATTTTACGTGTGTCTTTGCTGTCCCCCTGAGTAGATCTCAGTCTTCTTTCTCTATTCTCCAACTCATTGCTGTTAACACTCTCAGTTTTTACTCTCAGACATCCCTCTTTTTTCACCCGCTCTGTCACTTTTTATCATTATCCATTGTGCTCCATCCTCCATTCCCTTGTCTGTCTATATTACACTAACTTTTTCTCGGCTGTTCCATCACTTTTACTTTTGCATGGCAAGGAAACATCAGAATCAATCTCCAGGTCTCTCTCTCTCTCTCTCTCTCTCTCTCTCTCTCTCTCTCTCTCTCTCTCCCTCCCTCTCTCTCTCTCTGAGCCGTGTTCTTTCTCTGTTTGTTTATTTTTTTATTCGATTCAGTGCAGATGAGGAAGCACCATAGCTAAAAACAGGAATTACAACTAACCACTAACAGTTTCTATTCAGGCCACATTGACATGAATGAGTAAGTAAAACATTCAGCTCGTTTGTGTGTTTGTCCCCTGGTCACATATTGTCCCTCAGGCTGTGGCAATTATCAGCACGTTGGCCAGGCAGATATGTTATTTGCTTCTGTGACACATTCATAGTTTACTGTTGCCATCCTGCTTTGTGTTTGTCTCTCAATTGATGCAGAAATAATTAGATTCAGCTCAGTTCAGTTGTTGCCTTTTTGTTTTTGTGACCCAGTGGTTCCATACCCTGCCATAGCAGAGGGTGACAAAATGAATTACACTCACCGCAGAACAATGGAAATCACCTACCAGATTACTTACATACAGTATATTTCTTCTTCTGTACTGTCACACTTTCTCTTCATTTGCAGCAGAAATTCACATTTCCCAGAACTTGTTGCTTTGACAACATCAGACAGTTAAATAGATTCTGAATTATACTGGTTAGAAAATGGTTTTCTCTTACTCTACATAGGGAATATAATAATATTATAACATATTGCTCAAATGGACTCAAAGAATGTTTTTATTTGTTCCAGGTAGAGTGAAGATATATCTACATAAGTTGTTGATAATGCTTCATCAGAGACAAAAGGAAATAAACTGTGGACTTTTTAGAAATCTGTAAGTTCCAGGCCATCAGAAAATAGCCTGCAGGGTTGCCCTACCCGTACAGCTGGTGGTGGATGTGTGTGTTGAATAAATTGTCATTATATAAAAACCTCTGCAGTCAAAGTAGTCAACATATCGGCCTGGCAGTCGAGACAGGGTAAAATCTTAACTTTGAAACAAGACATTTCTAAAGTAAATTATAAAGCAATGCTATTTACAACTCTTGAAAGTTCAAGTAAGAAAGAAAACTTCTCGTCAAATGTTTTAAAACAGTAATGTTGCTTTGCATCAAACGAGAGCAACATTTTTGGGGCGATGAGATTATATACAAAGAAAGATCCTGGCTCGGACCCAATCCAGCAGGTCTTCAAACTGGCAACTGATTAATTTGTAAGGGTCAAGGAAATTCCCTCAGCTGTCGCACCTCTAGGTGGGCTTGTGGACCCACACCACTCTGCTCTTTTGTGTCGTGAACACACATGAACCTGAAGCCAAACTTACGTGAATAAACTGATGCGTAACATTAGCTCTTTGTGAACACATAAAGCCTCTAGGGAAGTAGCAGGATGGAGGACTTTTGGGCACTAAATATATTTAGTTTGAGTTTAAGTCTGACGAGAGTTCTTTTTCAAATACTTTTTCCCGTCCCTTTACAGTCAGAGGTTAATAACATATGGAGTTGTTGAGTATATGTAAATGTAAGGCTGAGAAAAATACACAAATGTTTAGAGCTCATTAATTATCTAAAAATACAAGAGGCAGATAAGAATCTGTGAGGCAGGAATGAATTGTACCCTGCAGGCATGGATCCTCCACTTACTCATATCTCAGCTTGTTCATCTGTGATGCTACATACTGAAACGTACCTCCAACAAGGGCAGTAGGCACTAAGCCCTTTAACTGCTGTTTGATATATTAATAAGAGAATATACAGGAGAGGGAACCGAGGAGGAGAGAGGAGAGAAAGAATGTCTGACTTTAGATGTGAGTTATAGACTGAAGGATACCAAAAGGGCAAAAAAGAACAAAACACAGTGACCGATGCATACACTTCTATCCCTATGCCACCTAAAAACAAACGCACACAAAGTGCCCGAGACCAGTCATTCATCTGTCTGTCCCATTCTGAATCTAGCCGGGTGCGATATCGGCAGCTCTCCATTTAACTTCAGCCCCGGCTGAGACCAAGATAGCATCTGCCCTTTCTAGGGGCCCGTACAAATCCATAGAATGCTGTGACAATTATCGGCAATCAATGTCTATTTACCTGCTATTCACAGTGAGTGAATACTGCTGTCTGAATAAAGCCAACGTCTAGCTCAGTTTTTTTAGGGCAGGAATGTGCATGTGGCAGCTTTTTTCCCCTTCACAAGGGTAAAGTTTAAATACAAAGGGATGGTTAAATTACTATTTACTTGAAGAAAATTGTACTTTCTTGATTCTTGTTGTTCTGGATTCTACCCTCATGGTCGATTGCACTTATTGTAAGTCGCTTTGGATAAAAGCGTCAGCAAAATGAAATGTAATGTTAAAAAGTGATTGCCATAATTGTGAATGAATAACACTTGTTAAACAAAGTCTTATTGACTGTGATCACACACTCACATTTTGGAACAATCTTTATAGTAGATATCATCATTGTTTGAGGTTAAATTGATTCAATTGAGCCCTTTTTTATACTTGCACTTTCTTCTCAACCCAATAATGAACTGTGTATTTTTAGACGGATGAGTGCAGTCAGCAGGAGGCGAAGGCATTGCTTCCTCTGGAGACTTGAGGGACAGGTGAATTACTGATTCATCCATCTATCCATTATATATACCACTTTTCCTTTGATGATCGCAGGGGTCTAGAGCCAGAGAGAGGCAGGTTGCATCTTGGACAGTTTGTCAACATATTACAGGGCCAACATGCAAACAACCGGTCACGCTCACATTCACGACAATTGGCAAAAAGAAAGAAAAAAATCTATGGAAAAGCCCCAGCTGATTGTCTGGTATAAAACTCAGAAGCTTAAGCTTTGATAGACAGATTTACCGGCAAAACCATGCCATACTGCCTATTAATATGCAGTGTTTTGAGTGTTTTTATAGATGTTAATATCATCTGGGTGCAGTAGCGTTTCTACATTAGGGGCACGTGGGGCACTGCCCCACCAGAAAATCTGCCTAGCAACTCGACTTGAATAATGCGAAATGAGACTCCAGCTCCTAGCCTGTTGCCTGCTCGGCTTCACCTGGGCTAACAGGCTATCCCCCATCAGTGAACAAGTCAAGATTTCAGGCTAAAATAGCCACTTTCTGGGTGCTTTCAGGAATGGCAGAAAAAAACGTATTCTAATGCTACACTAAATGTGTAGCATTAGAATACGTTTTTTCTCTGTATTTATATCTGTTTTTATTTCGTTCAGAGTTGTCAATCAGGAATGGCTGCAAAGAAAGTGACATTGTTTCCGTTGTCGGTGATGCTTTGTGCTCTTGGCAGAACTCCAGGCTACTTTGCAGTGCCTGAAGTTCTTTGTTGGAACAGCATGACAAGAAGTCTTCAGGCATCAAGACAAGGATGGGAATTAAGACAAGCTCACCTCTGTGAGAGAAGATGCCGGTAGTAATTCTGTTGGGCAAAATAAAGGGAAGTTGCCTTTTGCTGGCAGATGTTGAGCTATTTTTAGCTTTTAAGTTGTTATCCAGTTCAACCTTGCTCACAGTGCAGAGTTAATCAGAGCACTTGGTACTCCAGCCTCCTGAGTCGTCCTGAAGTTGTACAAAGAGGGAAAATGTCTTCGGTGGACAGCTCTCACCTAGAACCTCATACCTGGAGCAAGGATTCCAGCATTGAAATCATTTTTGGGTCTGTTTCAGTGAACTGCAGCCCGGCCTTTCTGTTTCTAAAGTTTACCAGGAGGTTGCATCTTGTGGTGAGTCCTCAGTTCAGTCCTAATCCTCACCTTAAAAAGGTGTTTTTCACCTTGAAAAACATTTTCGGTGGACCAAGTTGTTTCCCATTATCCTAGATCGGGGTGCCCAGTACGCCGATCGCGATCTACCGGCCGATCACAAAGGTAGGGTGAGTAGATCGCATCACGCATGCACGATTGGACAAGAGGCAGTCACGTGATGCTCCGTCACTCTCAGAGCAAATTTACGAACGCGCTCATTTACGTACCCGCCCTTAAAACCACACTTAAATTACAAGTGCCGTCTACAGTCCCGTACCCCTTCAGACATTCAATGTCCAGCTACGTACCCCCTTGTTAATTTTTTCACCGCCGCCATGCACCCCCGCCCTGAGCGACGCAAAGCTGTCAGAGTGCCTCAACAGCATTGCGTCGCCTAGGGCGGGGGGGCCTGGCGGCGGATACCAACATGAAAAAAAAACGGGGGGGCGACCCGTCTTGGAACACAGTACATTTTTGTGTTGCCAGCACTGCCAATATGTTTTACTTGCTTGGTAAATCATGTTGAGCTGGTCATTTCAAAAGTAGCTTGCATGCCTATAAAGTGTGGGCACCCCTATCCTAGATAATCCTTCCTGTGCAGCATTGGGACCTGTGAAAACAATGATGTGTTCAAATATGATTGTTCAGAATTTAAATTTAACAAATGTCACTTCTACAGAGAATCATGCAGCATGAAATCAGATCCGTTTCTCATGGGATGATGGAAAATTGCTGATTATGATATTTTCATTCACACATTAAGCTACACTGTAATCAAATATACCAATACTGTCATCTAAACACTAATGATTCAATCAGTTGAAGACAGTCGGGTAGAGCCATAACGTTCCCAAACAAATCTGCAATTTGTCAGAGAAAGTACCACAGACCATTGTACAGTGATGATGGTGTGGAGCCCTCTTTCAGTTGTACAATTTAACCAGGTGGTAATCCATTGATGAGAATGGCATCGCAGGGTCATTCCATGGTCCTGGGTCGTACAAGTTTGACAGTCAAGTAAACAGCAAAACTCTGTTCAGTTTGGAAATAAATATTTATATATCGACTTGATTATTCCAAATAATTATTTATATATGTGTGAATCCTACACATGAAAATACTGTACAATGATGAACAAAGGCAGCACAATAACAGATGCAAATACACTTTCTTCCATAAAAATGTTTGCAAAATGGCTGAAATCACATGCAAATACACACAAAAAAAAAGCAGAACACAAAAAATAAATAAAGATACATGCACCAACACACAACCACACACACAAATACAGGTTTACTCTATACTGAAAACTGCTGCTGGCATAAACAAAAGCAGCACACAAGGTCCAGGAAGAAATCCTGAGCAGGCATGAGCACAGGACACTGACTATGTTTGACAGAACATGCACGTGTGATGGTGTGTGTGTGCGCATGCGTGTGGAGGGACGCACACATCCATACGAAACCTGTAGTGAGTGCAATTCAGATTCTAAGGTCACCCGCCTTGTAGAAATACTGTGCTTCTAAAACTCAAGACACCCCTCTGAGAACACACACAAACAGCCAGACAGAGAGAGAGAAATGTACACAAATAGGACACAGAAGAGAGGAGGAGAGGAAGATGACTTGAGAGGAAATGGTGGCAGAGGAGCAGAAAGCAGAGTGGAATGGAGAGGATAGGATTGACTGAAGAGAAGGAGGAAGAAGAGCAAGTGAGTGAAGAGAGATAAGACAAAGAGAAGATGGCAGTGACTCCATTTGTGAGTCACTGCCATTGTGAAGTTTTTTTTTTTTCCAATGAGATACATTAAGGCCCAATTACACTTCAGCCCTTAGCCCTAACCCTTGGTTTTGCGTGTTCACGTGTAGTGGTAGGCTGTCCCAATACCTGTTGGGACGGAGGGGTAGGGCCGATGGGTAGGGCTCTAAACCCCTCCAAACAGTCATTTTTCAGACCCTCACTTCGAACGGACAGGGACCCAGAATGCCTTGCGAATCACCGGCAAGCTGGGAGAGACCCACAGATGTAGTATCTCCATTAATAAGGATTTCAAATGATGATAATGATTGTTATAAATTAGTTTAATATCATTTCAATGTATTATGTTCACTTTTTTCACAAAACCTTAAAAAAGATTACCTCTGTCCAAGGAGTACAATATTGCAATCCTTAAAAAGTGGAACAACTTTTACATTGAGGAGGACTAACTGTTACAATCAAAGGTGTGAGAGAAAAGGAAGGATCAGTGACTGTAACAAAATGAACATAGGCAAAACTTTTCAAAGGGATCAGTGACTGTAACACAGATCGATGAAAGCACTCATGTTGAATGGGCAGTGTCTGTGGCTGCATGCACTGAGGGGTAACTGTAAGAGATGACTTTGCAGTCTGTGGGACTTCTCCAGCAGCTCTGGCAGAGGTTCATCAAGCAGGTCAGCCCAAGGCAAAAGCTCAGCAGTCTGTCTGAGCTCTCAGCAGAATGTGAACAGCAGATTTCCAGTGTTCAGGCAGGTGAAGTCTTTGGGGAGATGGTGCAAATGGATCCTGTATTTAATGGGGGTATATAATAAGGGAAAATGTGAAATTCAGATGATCCTGGCGATCTTGATCATATGGTGATTGCAATGTCGGCACACAGAAGGATCAGCGGGAAAAAATAGCGGATCAGAGAAAAACTTTGAATCTCTGTGGTAGACAGCTTATTTTTGCATAATTTTGTCTGATGACTTCAGGGTCGGATTGGCATCGAGACGTTTTTCATTACCTCAACCACACAGGCTGATGTTAATGTGCAGTAGAGATCGACTCCGACGTCATCATAATACGCACATATGCTTGACTCATCCAACCACCACCCACCCGAAGGATTTTTTTCTCCAGTTTATAGATATGGACCCAAATGAACTTTCCAACATAAAATGGCATCCACCGTTCCAGGATTTGAGCGACTTCGTCTTGCCTCAAAGATGCGACCGGCTGCGTTGTGTGAGCGCTCGTTTTCAGTGCTCGCTGGATGAATGGACAAGATTCTCTTGGAAAGGTGCTGTAGCCTTGGGAATGAGCGGCTTTGTTGGCCCGTGTTGAGCGGGTTGGGTGAGTAATCTGACACAGCGGGTGTAACTGCCATTTGGAGTACAGAGAAATATAAGTCTAGATAGTTTCTATGGTTGCCATGGACACAGAGTTGAACCTTCATCAACTGAAACAGCTTTATTTGCTAATGTCACGGCCATCATGACAAACACGCAGCTCACTCTCATGCCCACCTTGAATGGTAGTTACATTTCCTATTTTTCCCATGGTAATCCATTCCCCCCACGCAGTGACTCGAAGGGGACGTGCACCCCGGATGCAGAGCCGCTGGGTCACTGGTAGAAAATAAATTGCTGCCAGTCAGATTAACCATATCGAAGTGAGAGCATCTTTATCAGCAGAAACTGTCTAAAAATGTACTAATAAAAGATACATTTGGAATACCTGCTGCGAGGCTGAATATATTGGCAGTGCAGTGACCCCTTGTGAGGGAACCTTAAGCAACAGATCCCACTCCTTGCAGTAGAGTGGATGAAAGGAGTTGTTATTTCATCACGGCACGAGGGTTTTCCTTTGACCAATATTTTTCTGTGATAAACTGCAGAACTTCACATAGGATAGTTCACATTCTACCACTCAGAATGGATAGAGATGATGGCCCAAAATAGGAAAATAAGGGAAAATAGCAGTAGTGTGCTGTTATATGTGGCTTTGATTATAAATATGCGACTATAAATGTATGATGGAGGCTAGAAAATGTAAATTGATAGCACAGGGAAAAGAAAGAGGGATATAACAGAGCAAACATGAGAGTGGTCACGCTTTATTTAGTTGTCTTGGAAGCATGCCTTTTCCATAAACATTTGTCATATTCTGTACCTGCAACCCTCTGTAATGACTAAAGAGGAATTTAATCAAGTGTACAGTTGTTTACCTTCATTCACCCACTCTGTTTTTATGAGTAAAGCAGGTGGGATTGTGACAGATTAGTGCAACATGAAGCTTTTGGTTGCACTCCAGTCTCAATAGATTAGAACAGAATTCAGATGTATTTTCTTCTTTACAACACCATGGGGTAGATTGGAGTTGACAGCACCGTGTTGCGGAACTGATTAGACCGACTTCTCAATGCTTTCTCGAGGCTGATTGACAGATGATGCAGCAGAAATTCAAATTAGTCGACTCAAATCCGGTGATTTGTTTGTACTCTACAGACAGGTAGAGCACACTCAGGATGCCCCGGGCACAAGAAAACCTTTCAAAAGTCTCGACAAGCTTTTACAAGCAATCAGATGTGCTGAAATTCAGAAAAGTTCACTTTTTTGAAGATTTCTATTCTACTGTACAACCCTTGCTCTTTGCTTTGGGACGATCAGGGATGCGGTCTAGGGCTAGTCTGCCTTTTGAAGTGTCACTTACAAAAATAATCTCGGTGGACATTCAACCGGTAAGTGACTCTTCAAAAGAGAAGGAAAAAGGATATCTACTGTTGAAAGTGGCTCACTGGGATCTGTAGAATGTAGCTTCACACATCCTTTTAACATTTCATTTGACATGGGTACTGGCTCTAGTAAAACTGATGGGTCATCACAGGACAACAAACATGTTTTTTTTTTCTTCTTGTGTTGCGGCAGGTCTAGCAATAAGAAAATACCTCGAAGCAGTGCCATTTTAACCCTCAAGATCAAAATGTAATATTCTCTTTCTGCATGCCCCCCGGCTTTCGTCTGTGCTCTCTCTCCCCAAAATGATCGATTGCTCCCTGTCTAAGAGAGTAGACACTCGGGGCAGTTACTATGGCCCATTGACCAAGCCTCAAAGCTACCAATATCAGCATCCAAGGCTAATATGCACCAATGCTGCATGGTGAACCAAAGCATGAATACACACACAACACACACACAGACATACACCACTATATGTAGGCTTGAGTTACATTTTTTTACTCTGCATGCTGGCATAGCCTCGCAAAGAGGGTATTTTCACTAACTTTGGTGGGATTATATTTCATGGAGGATATTTCCAGATGATTCCGTTTTGGAGCTTATCAGTCAAATTGCAAGGTCAACAAAAATAGAGGCAACATAGACTTTTCCCAAGATATCTCTGTAAATATTTGGGTTAGAAAGACAAACTAAAGCTATTGCAATATAAGACACCTAGCTTTGCCTGATTGTGTTTGCACAGGGTTTGCATCACCTCAGCAAAGGTTGTGATGACTGAAAGAAATCCCAAACATTTCACAATCTATTTAATGTTGACAATTAGACAATCTAAAAATGAGATAAGCGTAATACACAATTCAATTAGGGATACATACTTCAAGGAATTGACTAATCATAGCAAATGGTGACAGTTATTTTTGGTGCAAAATTGATCTGGTATAATTGTGATTGACATTAAGTCATCTGATGTCCATGCAGTTCTATTGAGTTAATGATTGTGAAGCCTGAATTAAGTTGCTGAGTCCTAGCTAATGCTAAAGCTAATCTAGTTAGACTTTTGTGCCGTGCATAATTTAACATTAGACCTGTTATTTTTAACTTTTTGTTACTATCAGAGTTGTTGTTGAACCCAAAATATTCTGTAAAAAGTCAGTCAGTCTGAGTCAGTTGGTCTATTAGCTTACTTATATTAACGATTATTTTGACAATCAACCCCGCACCAAGCACCCATCTCCTCCAACCCGCAACTTACCACCTATACACATAATTGCTGTATTGTATGTAGATCTTAATGCTTATATTGTTTGAGCTTCAGAGGGAGTATATGTATTAATAGAACCCAATCTTTCAAATATATATTTATATATAAGCGTACATATTCAGAATTTAACTACTCTCCATTTTGTCTCTTCTTCCTTGAAGCCTGTAAGCATCGTGACCTTATCATCAATTTACAGGAGACACCACACACTGAAAGCAAGGTTATGGACATGGTCATGCACACTAGCCAAATTCCTCCACCTACAGCATAAATCCCTCTCCTCTAAATCTTTCTCTCTGTTGCTCACTCAGCCTCCAGCTACTGTATTTTTCTCCCATCATGCCATCATCTTTTCTTTTATGCCAACTCTCTCTTTATGTCCCTCTCCAGTCCGTGCTCTCCCTCCACACTGGTGGGTAATTAAAGTGGTCAGGGCCATTCTGTTACCCAGGGGGTGGGAGATCTATTTAAAGGCTACTGAGATCAAAATAAAAACCAATTAGCGCTAAGGTTCTGTCTCTTTTATAATGCAGGCAGAGCTCGACAGCTTATTGGTTGCCCTCTGTCTTTTTTCTCAATGCAGAGAGCACTAGAGGGCTCAAGCTGGATTGAGGTTAAAGTAGAAAAGATGGAAGTGCACATGGGGATGGATGGAGCTGTCTGTATCCCCTGTTATAGAGGAGGTGCTTGTCGGGTTATATGCATACAGACAGAAACCATATTGAGTGCTGATCTGGGAGCAGAGTAATTGTTAAATCATAATGACATTGTAGGGTTACGTAACCTTAACCACAGTCTTTTCCGTAGAAGACAAATAATGGAGAGAAGGGGAGGCCACCGACTCTGAAACTTCTTATTCAAATATGCTAATGGCCAAAAGCTGTGCTGATGTATTTTTGTGTTGATAACGGTCAATTTAGGTCAGTATAGAAAACTCAGTACTTAGTTAATGTGACTTAGAATTTGTATTTATGATGATAATAAAGCATTACAATAATAAAACTAGAAAGGCACTCTGTCAAAGCCTGACAGTCCCTTTCAATTTAATCAAGCTGCACTGAATTGGAAATACGCATATATGTTCCCTATATATATGCTCATTCCAGATCCATGCATTATTCCTCTAGGAAAGTGGTGAAAATATCAAAAATGCTGTGTTCAAAAAGGGAAGAAAAACTTCTGGATCCCCGCTTCGTCTGGCTCCACATTTTCTCTGACTAACCAAATTTCATTAAATCTCTGCAATATTTTTAACCTAATCTTGCTGACGAAGAAACCAACAAATAGAAACTGGTGATCAATGACCCCCTTGGGGAAAAAACAAAAATAAAATGACAATATAGGATTAAAAACAAAAACCACCAAATATCTAAATTGCTTCTAAAGTGTAGAAGTCTACAGCCATTCAAATGGGGCACAATACAATCACACAGGCTTTGGGTTATTGGATTGACCATAAGTTTTACGTATGCTCTTTTTATTACATCACATTACATATCAGTAACGGCGGTTTGAGATTAGGGCAATAGCACATTGCGCATTCAGGTATGCCCAATCAGCTAAACAAAAATGCATATTTGTCTTTAGGTATATGAGGAAAGTATTTCAGTATATATATATATATATGTAGTATTAAATAGGTGTCTTTGGCGATATTGCCAAAAAAAGTTACTGATTAAGTTACTGATGATGGAAACATTTCTTACTGCTGAAGCTGAACATTTAAAGCATTTAACTCTTTAACCACAATTTGACTTTTATGAGGTAGTGGTAGCAAAAGATAAAACCCAATGTCCATGTGTGACAAAATATCTCTTTCAGCTATTCGTCACAATAAATGCATCCAGAAAACACAAAATCGGTCATGTTTGGCTATTTTTGACAGCAGATCAGTTTAAAATACACCAGGGAGTACTGCAACAAGAAGGCCTAGCCACGGTGAGCTTTTAGATAAAGAACTGGAGGCAAGATGCCAACCACCTCCGACTTCTCAGCGAGGCAACTGAGTTCTTTCACTGTGCCCTGCTGTTTACAGACTTGAGCTATGTGCAGCAGAAAATCCGAACACCGGCGCTCACAGAATGATAGAAAAGGCCATATCTTGCGTGTAGTCTGTATTAAAACAAAACTTGTTTGTTTTGCTGTGACCTCTAGTGTTAAACCAATTTAGCTAGTCTCACCTTAAAAAGTGCTGAAATATTTGAGATTGCCACTTAAAATATGTTTCTGTTTTTTTAGAGCGAAGATACATTTGAAAAGATGGATGGATGGATGGATAGTTTATAAATCCTGTGGGAAATTTAGATCATCCAGTAGCATGTACACTTAACACATCACTGACATACATACATAAATCACATACAGAGATCATATTTACAGATACAGGAATGGAATGCAATGATTTGATTGTGACAGTATCCAGTAGGAAAGTCTTCTTGTGCTGCTGGAGTGGGTAGTACAATAAAATCTATCTATAAAAACAGCAGAAAAAAAACAAAATATATAAGTCTGTGCATGGGGCTAGTATAGCCAGTAAAGGGATGGACAGTGGGTTGGTATATAATAATGAGATGAGATGAGAAGCATAGAGAAGGGAGGGCAGACTGAGGTAGACTCATGCAGGAAAGAGCTTATCAGGAATTGCTACTATCCTGTGTCTCTTGGAGCTCGGTTGTTGGACCTCCTGGGCTCAGCTGATTTAATGGCAAGTAAGTCCAGCAAGTCGTCAATTAATGTCTCTTCTGTCCCCCAGGCTTCACACAAATCAATAATTTGGACGTCCGAAAGCGAGGGTAGATTTGAGCCAGTGTGGTTTAAAAAAAAAATCCAAGACCCATTCCAATGAGCTATGGTAGTACCTGTTATATTCTTTTGAGGTCAGTGGTTGGATCCCTCAGGTCACTGTGATAGAGATGAGATTTGTCAGGTGACTTTCTTTATCTGCTCTCTACTCGGGCCCTCTGGCAATGTACAGATCAATTTAGTGCTCAGTGGATGGGATTAGTAGGACAAGAAATAACTTGTCTACATCAGCCTAATGACATTACTGTTGAGAGAACTGTTGAATTTAGGCGGGAGATCATTGTATGTATTTAGTTATCTCCTAAATGCAGTAGTCGACCACAGAAGTGATTAAAACATTTGGCTTTTTCATGGAATCCCCTTTGCAATGGGTTCATGGCATGAAAGCACCTGGGCGGTCTGCTCCTTTTTGCCAGATCTGGGCCACAAGAACATCATAGCAATACTGCATATCAAGCAACGGTGACCTAAATTATATTTATGTTGTTGCTATTTGCATAATCACCATTATCACATTGGCCAATTTAGGTTCCCAACCAGATTACACCTCTCCTATAGCACTGCATTATTGAAAAGGCCTAACATTTGTTTTGGGATATTTTGCTTGGCCTGTGGTAATGATTTACTGAATTGCTGGTATTTCTCTCACATTTTGCATGTTTTTCAAAATAAAAGCTCATTATTCTGCTTGATATAAAACATTGCAGCCATAAAAATGTTGCTTTATGCTGTTTGTTTGAAGACAAATTGCCAAACAGGGAGTGACACTGTGAATGTTGTTGCCAAGTTAGAGTTCTGCAGTTGTCGATGTTTTGGCCCATAGTTTGACCCAGTTATCGGCTGCTGCTGTAATTAATTCGAGGATTTAGAAGAAGACATGGAGAGCTCGGTCAACAGAACGTGACCATTGAGGCATGCTGCCGTCTCAACAAACAAACATGTTAAAGGTTAGCAGAAATTCACTCACTGTTAACATTGCTCCAAGTGAGATTAGCATTTAGCCCAAGTCCCTCATATATGAAAGTGCAGCATCACAAATCATCTTTTTTTTCTGATTTTTTTGCGAAATATCGAGCTGCTGTATCCACCTTCATGCCAGAGGTCCACCAGCAATGTCCTGGCAAAGTGGTTCAGCAGTCCAGATTGGCCGCTGTAAACTGACAAGAAAGAAACAAAAATCAAGTCAACAGAGTTAATTGCAGAATTAAGTTAAATTAAGTTAAATTAAGTTAAATCATAATCTCTCAAAGTTATAGGGCCTATCTTTGACCAACATAATCCTATGGTGATGTAGCCTAAAAAACACAAAAAGGCTTCAAATGGTTGTATTGTCTGTAAGAACATGCAATACAATATCCGCTGTTCTTTATCTCCTCATTGAGTTTGTCTCTTCAAATCCTAAATGCCAGCAGCGTCCTAAAGACTACAGTAACTGCTTAGCATCCTCATGTATATATTGGGGCTTTCGAGGTACTGTATATTGCATCATTTCTCCACAGAGAAAAGGTCCATGCACATGGTCAGTGGTTTTACTGCAGTTTTCTCCCCCAGGCAGTCTACAAATCAGCTCCCAGCCCCAATCAGTTTCACCAGAATGACCTACAAAACCAGAAAAGACTGACAAGTTTTCTGTCAAGTGATAAACAGAAAGGACCCCTCTCTTCATTGTAATTACTCGCTTGGACCCTACATTTCATTTGCGTTTGACACAGCATTTATTCACAGTTACCATGAAATTGGCATTGATGTGACAACCTTCTTAAGCACAGAGGTGCTTGGAATTCTTGAAGAATAACCGACTGACGTGGCAGTGAAGACCCTGATTGAAATGCAAGCAAATTAGAGTAGGCCTTGGTTATTATGGAAATTGACTCATCACTCTTCTACTGTCTTCTCAATCCCCCAGGCGGCCTGAAAATCAATCTACAGCTCAAATGGTCAGTGGTCAGTATTGCTTTCAGCAGCAATGGGGCATCTGTGAATGGGACCAAAACATAAGCTGTAATGAATTGAATCTGAAAACAAGCTAGAGGTCATGATGTGGAAGATGGGTTATTCATTTATTTAGTGGCTGTCTTGTGAATTACTGTCCCTGTGCCCCATAAGGCCTCTGGCTGACTGATGCAATGGAGGCAAAAGAGGCTGATGACCCATCTGCCTGTGAATGAGGAAGCACAGAAGTGTTGGTTTCAGGGCTGTGCAAATTGTTACTGTCTATGGATACTGGCCCTGTGCCCTTTTTTCCTGAAGTGTCCTTCTGAACCACAGGGATACATTACAATCATGATTACTTTTTAACTAATCATGAATTATTTCTTACTATGAGGAAATCTGCTGAGCTGCATCTCAATGAGCAATGTTTGTCTTCAGTGCTGGTGAGCTCTTATTGAGACATGGAGTTGAAGGGTTACTTTACTTTCATATTTACATATTATAATTTGAACTTTAGTTCAGCAATACACATCATTTAATGAATTGGTGTGCACCTTTTCCTGAAACTGGGGTTCTACTGTATAACCATCTACTACATCGTTTTTTAAATGATCAGTTAACTGCAACTCTCTCATGAAGCCCGTATTTATGTTTGCTTTGGAGATCCTTGTATTATAATTCCGTCTAAATGAAGATTTATGTTTTCTCTATTTAAGTGAATACATCAATTAAAAACGGTAACTGGTTGTACAATGTGTACTCTATGTACTACATGTACTGTCTATATTTGCACATACTTTATATATATAATAGATACTTGGCCATTGTCCATTTGTATGTTTAATCCTATATTGACTTGATTTATAATATACAGGATATGAAGGACTAGATATTTGTATTTACATCAGAAACCAGATGGTCTTTTTGAGTGGAGCAAGTTCCAATGTAATATAAGCTCCAACAGAGAGTATTGCATTATGGTTTGTTTGTGGCCTTAGGGGCCTGTCTTGCACAAAGCAGCAGCAAGCATGACGCAAGTGTCTTGCTAGTTTCAGACCGATTCAGTTGTTTAAATAGCTGATGCACTTGTGCCCATCTGAACTGGTCTTAAAATCCAATGTGGTCAGCTGCATTGTTGAAGCATTACTATGTTGATGTAACAGAAATTTATATTTAAATTTTAATATTTCTGTTATTGTTATGGCGCGTTATCAAGAAAGCGATATGTGCTGACGCAGGCAGGTGAATAACAGGTGAACACCCAGATGTTTTCACACACATAATCCACTCAATTTTGAAATGAATCATTTTCAACTTTTACTGCAGCCAGCCAACAGGGAGAAATCAATAATTTGAAGAAATATGGCCAAATCCCCTGCTTTCATGCCACACTAGTTATCTCTTTGTGAAGGTGTGGAAGGTCGGGTGTGCCCTAATTTTTTAACTGAGTCATTGTCACTCATAATGTGTGTGTGTGCATGTCAGTGATTAGTTTGCAGAGCTGGCTGATATTGACGTTTTACTGTTCCGTGTGTGCGCAGGCTCTAGAAAAACAATGAGGCAGCATGAATGAATCTGGTTTGTTTGGGAATGTTTTGGGGTCCCAGCATTGTGTCACTTTACAGGAACAAGACACAGTTGGCTACAAGTGCAGCAAGCGTCAGTGGGGCTGGGAGAGACGAGGCAACAACACCAGCTAATAGCAATCGACTGAGACCTCTTCATTGTGTGATTTGATTTGATTAGTTGTGAGTAAAGTGTTTAGTGTCTGATTATTTAAATGCTGCTTTGAAGGCTCTTCCATCGTGTTTCGGCCGGAGATTCGTGATTACTGATTATCTGGCGATCTTGTTTGTACAATCGAAAATTTAATTTACATACATTAAGTAACCCTCCCCAAAAGAAGCACAAAATAACCAAAGTACCAAATCACATGAAACAAATGTAACATAACGTAGACATACAATATGTTTACTATATTTTTTCGGACACTCAGGTAAAATCAGGTAAGCACTGCATAAGTCACAGGTGCTATTAGAGTTGTGTGAATTGAAAACAAATATTCACTATCTGGGCACAGAAATAAATACACACTTATCCAGTGTCACGTGCAAACAACCACACACATTGTATTATTATATCTTACTGAGGACACTTCAATAAGTTGCATAACGCATTCCCTCAAGCCTTACCCTAACCATCACATCTAAATTATAAACACCAACCCTTCCTCTAATCTTACTCTAACCCTAAACTAAAGCTAAGTCTGATTCTGACCCTCAAACAGCTCTTTGTGAAATAGGCTCTCACACAAATATATGTACACACACACACCTACACACACAGCAGTTGATGTTGCCTTTGGCCTGCAGACACAGACATTTGAAATTCAATCAGTCACAATCTGGCAGGAAGTGTGTGTGTTAACAAATGCAGAGCCCTGCATGAGTGTGCGTACAGTACCTGTATGTGCATGTCTGGTGTACATTTGTATGTGCTGTACTATATGTGCAGTGTTTTTCCTTTTTCAACACAACTATTTTTAGTTTATCCCATCTTTATCTATGATGAAATTGCTGCTTTTTAAACAGCTTCCCATCTACATGATTTATGTATGATTGAAAATATAGGTTGATAGATTCATCAGTCCGAATGGTCAAATGTCTTTCTTCTTCTCCCCATCCACAGCTCAAGTGAATTTTTACCTGTATGTGTGGCACTGGCTCTCACTTTGTGTTCAACTTCCACATGTTTGTGTGTGCTCAATTGCACACGTGCGTCTCTTTCCAGGGAGTTCTACCTCAGGCTGTCGGAGTGAGTTTCTGTCTTTCCGAACAAGCAAAGGTTAGCTCTCTGAGGAACAACCCCACTGCCGAACTGGCCTTTACACACGCACACACACACAGACACACAAAGACAACACAGAAAACACACCAGTCATTCTCTCCACAAGTATATACACACATATATGAGAATACCTATCCAGAGAGGCTTTTTATGACATAGAGAAGTTAGAAAAAACACAGAGGACGATGTTTGAAAAAGTTCTTATTTGAGATGTCACCGAACAATGTTTTTCTAGTAATTGCAGATTTTTCTTTCTATGGTTTCTTTAATTTCCATTCCTCATAGTCAGCTCCCCCTTCTTTCACCGTGACATTTAAATTAGGGGAGTGAGAAAAAGTTGTCCTAATTGATGAGTTGGGCATATCCTAAACTTTGGCAACAGGCTTACCTGTGTGTGTGTGTGTGTGTGTGTGTGTGTCTGTTTATGTGTGTGGTCATGTGCTCGTTGGTAACATAGGCATGTGTTAGGGATTCTGTACATGCTCAAAGTAGCTTGGCCTTGTGAGAACAAATATCTCCCCTGCCCTTTGCTTGAAACGCTCAGTGCTCTTCAGGGCATATTAACTAATTGCCTAACACCCTTAATGATGCTAATCACAATTAGTCTTTTCAGGTAAATCTACAGGCACACACAAACACACACATCAGCATATGTTGACATGCAGGCTCCTGTGCACACAAGTACAATTTGCATACACATATATACTTAAGTAGGTAGAAACACACGCACACACTGTCACATACTGTTCATGCATTCCCTACCTGCCAATAATGAGCCACGGGATAATTGCTGGAAACGAGACAACCAGGTCACCCCTGTTATTACGCTGTGGTCATCAATATGGACTGAGGCGAAGGACAGAGTGTGTGTGCATGTGTGTTCATGCGTGGGCCTGTCTTTGGAGGGGAGAGCGACATAGAGGAGAAGACAGAGGTGAAGAAAAAAAAGGGGGAGGGGGTGGTGATGCAATTGATTGGCAACATGACCGACTGCTACCAACACAACAATGAGGCTGAGAAGTCCAAAGCACTGCTAGCGGCCCTCGCAGGCTCCAGCGTCCGTTAAAGCCAACAATACAGACAGCATAATATAATCTAAAGCAATCAACATTCTGTGTTTTACCAGTGCTAGATGTTTCTCTTGTGGCATCGCCCCTTGTGTCATGAAAGCATAAACGCAGCATGAATGTTCTCAGCAAATTGCAAAAGAACCATTCAAAGGGTTTAGATACACGTTGTGGTGTAACAACAGGAGACAAACACAAACATATAAGAGAGAAGAGGCAGGTGAAGCTCCAGTATGAACAATACTCATCCTCACACGCTGACTGGGAAGACTCTCTTCTTTGTCCCTCGTGAGCTCGCATATGTCGGGCTTGTTAGTCAAAGACATTATATTAAAGTCAAAAGATAAAATCAGAGTACAAAAAAAATAAAAGGAGAGAATGGGATCATTATAATTAATTGAAAGCGTTTCCTCAGGGGATGTGATCCAATTGGAAAATGGTTTTCCTCATCTCTCAACAGTGGTGGTAAACGTTTTCAGATCATTTACTTCTTCTGGGGAAATTAAGGCATTGTTCAACCTGTGCCCTATATTTATAAATGTGGGTCTGTAAATAATGGTACACACAAAAAATCCCCAAAAAGACAGGGCTACAGTGGCTATCCAGGGTAAAGTAATTAAGTACCTATAAGTACTTATTTTTACCAACAATTTTTTTTTTCTGTGCCTTTGCTCAAGTTTTTGTGTCCTGGTTGAAAAATACCAGAATTCAATATAGTGAAGTCAATATACAGTCAAATGCCCAATCCCTTTTTACCCCTTGGCCCTTCCCCTTCGCTTTGCACGTTCAAGTGAAGAGGTAGACTGTCCTAATACCTGTTGGTATGGAGGGGTAGGGCCGAGGGGTGGGGCTCTATACCCCTTCCAAACAGACATTATTCAGACGCTGAATTCAAATGGAGGGTACCCAGAATGCCTTGCAAATCACCGGCAAGCTGGAAGAGTGACCCAGAGATGTAGAATTTTCTCCATTAATAATCATATTGCATGATAATCCTGTATTTTCGCATCAACTACTGATGACGTGTCGGGAATTTCACGATGACTACTGATGATGTAACCGCTTCTTGAAGCACAAAAGCATGTATAACTTTTTATTATTTTCAATTGATGTAATTTGATATTTGTTTATATTGGGTGTATTTAATTTTTGTCATCACAAAGTTCAGTTCCTTTTTGACAGAGAACATGGTCATACATAACTATGTCCTGTCATGGGTCATTTCAAAGATGAAGGTCAGGACAGGGTGATGAAACTATTACTGTGAGGAAGAACATTTTATTAACCTACGTAAATGAATTATTGGTTGTTTATTGAAAGACAGTGTTTTTATTGGTAGTTCTACTCACTTTTCAATGATGCTTTTCATGCACTGCACCGCTGAACTTGTATAGATTTTACCCTGGGGAGCTCTATGTGAGAACACTTAAACAGAGCAGCTCCCTCATGTAAAGTCAGTGTAATGTCCAGCTAAGATGGATATATCGCTTTCCAGAGAATTCGCAGTGGTGACGTTTTTGTCCTCGGTTCTAATCCATCCATGGCACCGCCCATAACCAAACAGACTATTACAGGTAGGTGAGAACTGGCCTAATACAAACCAGTAGTACATGTGTGAAAGACGACCTCAGGACAATGATTCAGGTAGGTGTAATGGAGCAGTCATTGGTTGACATCATCAAGTGCTTGAATCAGGGTTTAATATAAAGAGGTGGGAGTGTGGCTGCAGAGCTAAAGACAATTATCGTGCTGAAGTCACTGTGTGGAACATCTGGATTCCAAGTAAAGGGAGAAGGATTAGAAAAAAGTAGAACATGCCCACTACCCACACAGGAAGGTTCGACTGCTGCGATGAGGTAAGTGACACACCGATATCAGTGAACCAGAAACAGTTTTTTCGTGGCTGAAGGATTTGACTTGTTAAACCTTTCGGTTCATTTACTTTGCCAAACATTCAAAATCTGTTTGCAAATTGAAACACAGAGCTAGCGTGCACAAATCCTCCAGTTTCAATAATAAACGTATGAATCCTTCATTAAACAATGAGTAATAATAAGTAAATCGGTTGAGTAATTAGTCAGCGAAGAATGGGCAGAAGAACATATGATAAAGAAACAGGAAACCAATAGCGGGGATGCTGAGTCTGCACAGATAGTTTGCAGCTTTCTAACTGAACTAGACCACATATTGTGCACAGCTGTACAAACTACCTTGTCTTGCAGCTTATTAGAATTGGAAACGGGCCCGTTTTCTCATGCCTCCTGCATTAAATACACCATTAATACCTAAGTGCATTAGAGAGTGGTGGAACTGGGTAGTTGAATTGAAATACAGCATGCCAGTGAGCATTGGCCTAATTTAAGCTCCTCGCAGCACAAGTTAATTCGGAGCCTGGTTGTTTCTCCTCAGCTCCTTGGTTAAATTATTCAGCTCTGGTCCACATGAGTCTGAGCCAACACAAGCATATGGATCTGACTTTATTAATGTGCAACTTGACCTTGTTTGGCCCAGCTCCCTTATCTGACGTGATGTAGTTTTGTCATTTCTCTAATAGCTTTAAAAGATCAAGTGAGTCCAGTAAGACTTTGAAGTGAGTTACGCTTTTTTTTTTTACATTTTCAAATTAAAGAACTATTAATGGTACAAGTTGTATTTCTTGAAACCTGGACAGAGATAATTTATGTCAATAAAGTGTAACGGAGTATTAGAGCCACTTCAAGGGAAAAAGTCTGAAGATTTGGAAAATAAAGTTGAATTAAATTACGAGCCTAATTTAAGGCTACTTATGTTCGAGGGGAAATAGCCGCCTGCTGCATGAGTTAAAATGAGGGATGTGGAGCTTCTTGTTAAGTTATACTTAAGTACAGATTTCAAAAACATAAAAATACTTTGAGCTCAACAGCACCAAATTATCATCAAGTATCAGTTCTTTGAAAAGATTGTGAAAGAAATTGTGTCTGGAGGAATGTACAGGACAATTACTCATTTGACAAAGGTTACAGCTGGTATGACTGTGAAGGGGTTTCATAATTTCTCAAGAAGCAATAACATCGTCTCAAGATTTTGGAAGCGGACGGAGTAAAGCTCCAGAGAATATTGTTCATCCAACTTTTTTACTGACTTTGTCTTTTTCTTTATTCCTGTAATACCAGGCTTTCTTTTTACGACTTTATTCTCGTAATGTTACCGCATCATTGCGAATGAGCTTAATTCACAATGAGCTAAACTAAAGTTCTTTAAGTAGATGGTTTCTAGATGAAACATTGAATCAAGGTGTACGGATACAAAAACACTATCAAAAACATTCACTGTGCTGCAAGTGGCCTACTTATAAACACTGTAGGGAACAACCTGAGTAGCTTATCATAAAAAATAAATAGAAATGTGTTTTTTTGATTGATTGATTTTATTATTGTATCACACACATCATGAGCTCAGTCTAAAACAGGCTGTTGAGACACCAATATTTAGATAATAAAACGTTTTAGAAAGAAGAAAGGAACCGGAAACCATCGAAGCAGCATCATGTCACGTTTGCACAGATTCTGCGGACACAGACATGACAGAACTAATATAGCCTTTAATAAATGATAACGTTTGCTGATGGTGATGTCGGGGTTATTCTGGAAGGAGAAGGCTGAGGAGAGGGTCCTGGTATAGTGAGCTGATGGGGGGCTTGAGATTTGGCAAGGCAGGCAGGCGGGTGAACTGAACAGACAGAAACCAACAGTTTGGAATAAGCAGAATGACTTTGTCACGATGGCTCGATGGCACTGTTTCCTCTAACTGTTGTGCAGAGGGTTGCTCCAGCAGGGACCGGAGATCAGTGTGGAGTAGATATGCTGTGTGGTGACGAGCTGACGGAAAACCAGGCAAGTGGATGGCTGTGGCAGAGCAGGTGTGGATGTGCAGGCAGACCACACTTAGCTGAAACAATCACACAGATGGCGCTGTGACATTTTTTTTCTCCAAAATTTGAAAACAATTACAATTTACAAGAATTCAAATGACACAACCATTCCATTCTGTAATTATCTGGATTTTCACCAAACACATATATATATGGATATGACATGTGGATATGGACTACAGAAGAACATGTGAATCCTTCTCAGCCTCTGTGTAACCTGGTCTGACATAGAACCTCAATCCAAGCATTTCATTCATTCAATAAGTCATTATGAACAACACCAAAGAGATTTAAAGATGACGTTTTTAACTGCTGAGCCCTATCTACAGTACAGACCACTTGAATAAGTTATGTACCTGGGCCTTTAAAACCCTCAGTCTTATTCTGTGCATTTCATCACACAGGCAGAATATTGACTCCATCACATTATTCATGAGGCTGTAAGCGGCGCACATAAAACCCAGATAGAAAAGCTATACAGTATGCAGAAATTTAAAGTGGCGATTCATTTTGTTTGGAGGGCAGAATTCTCTTTCCGTTTCCCCCTGTTCTCTCTGCCGGTGCCACTCTCCTTCTCTCATTACGCCGCGCTTCCTATCTGCATGAGAATTGCATATCAGTGGCTCACAGAGGCAGCGCGGCAGCCTCCCGCCAGGCCCACAGCACATATTCCCATAGCCGGCAGGAAGTCATTCTGAATGTGAGACGAGCCTTTATTTATGGGGAGCAGGGGCGAGGAGGGGGACACATAGGGGAGTGGGAAACGAGAAAAAAAGGATGGATTCGTTAAAATGCTCTATGGAATGAGAAGAAAACAAAGAGAGACCAGAAGCGAGGTGGCAGCTACTGTGCTTCCCTCCGGGACGGTAAGCATTAAATACACTTCCTTGTTTGACTTGCGGGGCAGGTGCTGGCCAATCAGCTTTAAGCATGCTGTGAAACAGAGGACAGAGATGAATGCTTGTTTCAATAACCACATGAAGAAACTCAGTTATTCGGGAGCGAAAAATACAGTTATAATCACATAAAAGAAATGACTGTTAGAATGAAAGCATGTAACAACCAATAGACTGAGGGCTCCACAAAAGAATATCTCAAGTAGCTTAATCAGACCCCTAGTGGCTGGCTGTAGTATAGTTCATCAATTGTCTCCTCCATGTAACCGGAAGGGACAAGATCAAACTAAATTCAACAAAGAGGTCAAACAAATCTTAAATCAAAGATGGGTTATGTTTTAGTTTAGCAGTTCTTATCACCCTGATGTATGTTTTGAGTTTATGATAAGCTTCAAGTAGAAGAACGGATACTTGAGTTAAAAATGACTCAAGTAAAAGTACAAGTACTGATTTAACCTCTTTACTCAAGTAAAAGGGTAACAATACATACAGACTCTTAGATGTATTTTACCTATAAGTACAGCAAAGTAACCCCTGGAGGCCATTTCTACCAGCTGTATCTGTGCAAAGCAAACAAAGACCCAGATCACATTAATATGGTTCAAAGATGATTGTATATGTCTCTACATTGCTACACAATCTATGCAATGCTTTACACTGTGTTGCGTGCGAGAGATATACAACACGGATTTGTCTTTTATTTGTCATTATTCATATAGGGTCAAATATGTCTTTGTGTGGGGAAGGCAGTGCTCGATGAAGCAAAACAAAAATGTATAACTCTCTTAAAATGAATTAAAACAAATGTGAAAAGCCTGTTTTGAAAATGTTGGTAGTTAAAGTAGAAAGTCATCAGAAATATAACTACTCAAGTAAAGTACAGAGACCTGAAAATCTACTTAAGTACTGTACCAAGTTATTTGTTCTTCCCCATAACAAGGTGAAACATCATGATTGACAGCTGAGCTGGACCATGGATACACTCTATGGTAAGAATTGTATGATGTTGTAAGAAAAACAAATAGTACTTTTCCTCAGATGTAACCCTGGGATTTTTTAATGGTTCTTCTTTTGTATTTCTCAGACAACATCAGACACAAACTGGCGTGGATGCAGGACATTGTTTCTGCTTGATATCAGTTCCTTTTGCACTTATTGTGCAAAAGGAACTTGCCAACCGACAGGGTTTTTGTGTTACTTTTAGTTGCTGTGAGGAGATGTGATTCCTGTGATACTGTGGCCTTGTGTGGCCGGTGTCAGGGTGTGTGATGAATGATGATGTGTTTGGATGGTTTCTGTGTTCGCTGCACTTTTTTGTTGCTTTTAGCTCAGTTTTTGTCAAATGTCTTTGTTGAGCTTAAGCCAAACAGAAGCAGGCTGCGGTCTGCATTCTAACGCGCCCTTTGGGAAAATACTCAGTGTGTGTGAATGGATAGATGTGACCTGCACTGTAAAGCGTTTTGATAAAACTTAAAGTCCAGTCAATTCACAGTTATAAGACAATAAACAAATATTCAAATCCAGCCAGAGTTTGATCAGTCTTGCCCTCCCTTTGTTTGTGCCTTCTTTTTATCTTGTAGGCGACAACCAACAGGGAGGGGATGGGGTAAAACTGAATCATTACGGAAGAGTAATGCTCACCTGTTACAATAGGGAAACACAATGAAGACTCATCCTTTTAAACCGCCGCATGGTTGAAACTAGATCTTTAGGGACAAAGGAAAAGTGGAGGTGAGAAAAGAGAAGGAGATTGAAAAGGCGTAAAGAAAAAAACAAATTAAAGAGACTGGTGAATGTGAGAAACCCAATGAAAGCAAAGGGGAATTACAGAATGGAGACACAAGGAGTGGAAGAATGACTGATAAAGAAAGCAGGGGGAGAGACAGAGTGGAGGTAAATCCACTTCATCTCGGATCCGACAGCGCTCGGCACCCCAGTCCTATTTTAAGGTAATCACAGGGGAGGAGGGGGAGGAGGTGACGGATGGAAGCAGAGCTAGAGATGAGGGCGAGACACATATACATTGAAGGCTCTGTGTTTTTTATATGTGAGCACATTAAAGCGAAGAATAAGTAAAGCCAACATATTTTGATATATTCTGACAAAGAGGTCGAGAACAGGTCTGAGTGCTGCACTTCAAATGTGGACAGCAGACGCCTATTTGATATGAATAAACTGGAATGGCACTCAGATACCTCCACCAAGGACCAATAGTCCCCTTACATTCCCTCAAGCAGAATCACATTTCACACACCGGATATAAATTCGCTAAATATGCCAGAATTTTTGTCATTGATATAGTGAAAACTGCTTATGGTGATCGTGTTTGTCCGGGTCCCATTCATCACAAACGGTAGATTACTATAACCGACTTTAAGTAGCTTCTGTATGATAGCAAAAGGTCACAGCGGTTTAGAATAAGGGCAAGATGCACTCCACGGTTGGCAGTGCGTAGTGTGAATGATGGAGCCACAGAGAGGAGCAGTAAATCACTGGCAAAGCCTGTAAACACTGTAAAAAAAACAATTTTTTTACTGTCAAAACATGTATGAAAAGATCAGAAAATGAACGCTGCAACAAATTATTTAAACAGAATTTGTGTAGGAACGATTCTCTCCCAAGATAAGATTTTTGATCCAAATAAAAGGTTCATCACTATATCTGTGATCGTTATACCCGGTTTCCACTGTATTCATGAAGTTTTCCCTGCGAAAATTGTGAAAATGTGAAAAAATTAAAAACAAATCCAACTTTAACCCATCAAGGCCTAGTGTACTCTAAAAGGGTTCTCTGATAAGCTGCAGAATTGCCAACGTTTACATCAACTTAATTTCTCAGCCTCTAAAGCAGATAGAGACAAGGTTGTAGCTTTCATTTATCAATCATTACCTTTTCCTTAAACTCCATGAAAAAATAAAATCTTTCCTCAATGATAGTCTGAAGTGACCTGCTTTAATATCGCTCCCCTAATCTCAATGGTTGTCAGATATTGTCTGACATGATACAAAAAAAGAATGCATTTAGCCTTTCCAGGAAGCATTTCAGTGATTCAATAGGAATTTATAATTATTTTATGAAAATTAGGTTTAAATGCTTCAATATGTATTTCAGCTTCAACCCACTAAATCAATTTCATTTTGCGTCTCTACGAGTTACATCAAGTTTGGAATAATTGGAACACCTAGACAATAAAGTTTTTTCCCCATTTGGATTTTCCAGAAGTCTTTTATTCCCAAGTAATTAAGTCCTCTTCTAGCAAGATGCAGAATGAGAACACAATCCACACTCTCTGATCATGTCATTGCCAACCAGGAAACACAAACTGCTCAGCAAAGCAGTTGCGAAGATAACAGCCTCTCTCCTCTTGGAGTCAGACAGGTGGATGCTGAGGTGGATTGGGCCTGAAAGAACATGTTCCACATGCAGTGCACAGCAGGAGCAGCAAGTGTTTGCAGCATATTCAGCAGACAGTGGAGGTGGGCAGTGCAGCAGCAGGCATGGCAGAGCAAATAGAGCAGTGGAGCACCAGGCAATTTATACAGACCATCCCACTGTGTGTTTCCTCCTATTCACTCTATGGCTACAGGTTTTTCTGCACTTTACATGTGGAGGCCTTTAATAGTAGCTTGTCATTTTTGAAGGGAAATGGATCTCAGGGTTCCTTTTAATGGAAATCCTTTTTCTTTTTAATACCACCGCGCCGGCATTAATCTGTGGCTGGAGAATTTAGTTGTCTTGAGCATTTTGTTTTCGGGATTTTCGTCCATTCATCTCATTCTTGTGAACAGGACATCAAATGCCTTCAAGGAAATCTTCTTTAAATTTCAGTACAGACATTCACTTGGACTCATGGATGAACTGGTTAGAATGAGGTGCTCAAAGGTTACTGTGATCGTACCACAAACATTTTTGGTCTTGTGAGGGCAACATCTTAGGAACACCTCAGAGTGTTTACCTCAAACTTGGTACAATCATTCACTTGGACTGACTTCGATGTTCTTGCAGCTGGCCTGCATCGAATGTGTGAGCTGTGCGTGTGCGTGGCAGAACATCTTGCTTTTCATTTGGGTGCCCATGTTATCAGGGCTGAGCACCCACACTGCCTACGTGAGCTGCTTGGGCTCAAAGCAAAGTAGACAGTGAAACAAACATAAATAAAACATAAATATTGCAACGCTTCCTATTCTCATTTCAAAGTAAAAAACCTTCCAGTCATCTTTCTGTTGACTGAATCGATTTTTTTGTTTTATCAAAGCTTTTATTGTGAAATAGATGCTGGACTTGAATATGAACGGCTGTAGAATTATATCATTACACTTGACTTGACATCTTTCCCGGTTCTGCAGATACTTGGTTGTTCAAATCCAGGACTAATTAACAGATGTGTCCCTATCCTCCTTATAACATCTCTATATGAAGAGTGTCAATTGTCCGCAAGCTCTTGTATATCCACCATCTCCCAGTATTCATCATGGCTGCTCTGTTCCCAGCTGCTAGGGCTAATTTATTCAAGCCGAAATGCTTTCTGTAACTTACTTGGAGTTCAAATACATCCAAAGTGGAACTGAATCTGAAGTGAACATCTAATTAAACATAAACCAGTTTCCGGCTGTTTGTGAGCACTGCCAGTTTTAAAAGCTGTCCTACAGCAGAGCCCATGGTCTGGGCATCGCATGTATACATCGATGTTGTTTTGGCATCATCTCATATGATGATCTTGTTTCCCGGCTCCCCAGCTCTTTCCCAGCAAGGGAAACTGGTTTAAGTTCCTGAGGTGAAAGCTGACTTAAGATGAGCTGACATGTATGAAAGTCTAAATACACCTTGGGTAGTCCCTTCTCCTCCTTTTCTGACAGGGCTCTCCTCTGTAATATGCTCAGCTGTTTGAACATCTTCACACATGCCCAGTAAGATCAGTGCTGTCCGTCCTGAGGGGAGACAGTGTGTGTGTGTGTGGGTCTCTGCGTGTTTGGTGTTGAACTTTGAAATCCATCCACTTTCGGGCATGGACAGAATCTCCAGCTCTCGTCCGTACGGTCGCCACTTCAACCCAACTGGGAACAAGATCCGAGCGCGAGCGCGTTGGGCAGTCACAGGAGGCAGCAAAGACTGAAGCAAGGAAATTGACAAGGCAAACCCATTCCTGCCGTCAAATCCGACATGATTTGATTTCATGCTTCTCACTAAGAGAAAGAACTCAAAAGGTCAACCATGTTTGCAGCCAACAGGAGAGACATTTCCACGGACACCCTGACACATTCCGCAAAAAAACCCCTTCCCCTTGCATAGGTTAACAGAAAGTACGAGTTATTTTGCCAGAGGCGATGCATAATAGGAAAAGTCTCTCGTTGTGCAAAGTAATCACTTCTGCACCGAGAGGTCTGCAGCACTGTCTCGTTATACACGCGGTGCATTGTGTACAAATAACCTGTTTCTCATTAGTGTTCTGGGAAATGCCATGGTCGGGCTCGGCTGATACATTTGCTCTCTCCTCAGTTGAAAGCCTCCGGCGACGAGTGCGGTGGCAGCACAAGACTCCCCAATGAAATTTTAAAAAGATACAGAGGATAAAATCACCATGATTGTTTTAGCGACTCCTGCCCACGTGTATAAAGGAACATGAGGCCCTGTGTGGGTAGACTTTGATATGAGTCAAGTTTATTGCAGAGGTCGATCAAACAAAAGTCCTTTTTCTCCATTCTATCGTATTTCTACCTTCCAAAGTTTGGAGGAAACCCGAGCACCTCCACGACGCAGCTTCATTTGTTTTCCATTAAAGCAGCTCGTCTCTGCGGCTCAATACTCACATAAAATGATAGTATTGACGTCTTTTACATCTTTGAAGTCCCCAGCCAGGCCTCCGCTGATGGGATGAGCTCCGTTTTGATTATTGTGAATTTCATTTCTCCTCTTTTTTCATTAAAGTAAATGCATTATTTAGACCTTTATTCTATTCTGAGCAGATCTGCTGAGCGTGCATGTCCCCTCCCCGGCGCGGCTCACACATTCGTACAGGAAACAGTCCCCCCGTGGGAGCTGCAGAGTACAACTGCACTGTACTGTCTTGCACTGTTTGCAAATGAGCACCACCACAGGCTGCTATCATCATCATTGCTATTATTGTTATTAGTGTGCATTGTTTAATCCCACTTACAGCACTACTCTCCCTAAATGTAGTATTTCATTGGACCTACGTCGGTGTTATATCTACTGGATCTGAACCACTTTACTGGAGAGAGCACCAGCACATCCATTTTGTACTAGCTTACTTACTAACTTCCACCTGTCTGACTGTTAACTCTCCAAAAGCCCTTTTTTATTCAGCAGACTCCAGCAGAACACTGCACATTTTACTGAGCATGAACAATGACCAAAACAACCAAAATGTAGTTGTCTATATATATATATATAAATTAGACTAATGGGGCCCCCCCCAAATATTACAAAACTCTGACAAAAAAATCTAAAAAAACAAACTCCTATGCCACCATGGCCTGAGGCTGCAGCTGAACCCTATTGACATTTCACATGACCTTTTGAATAAGTGCCACTGGGAGAATGTTGCCTCTGGTGATTTATGAATTTCATGACTTTACATGATTACCGATATCTTTTCACACATCCAGGCCCGTGGAGAAGAATTGACAGAGCTCACTGAAAAAGTTCCAGCATCGGAAGTGATAAGAGGCTAAATCACATCTCCCACCCATGGCGCTGACAGATCCCTTTTGTGTTTTACAACTCAGAAGTCAGATTCTGACTAACAGTTTGGACCCTTGTGGAATTCAAGCCCATTACCATTGCAGCACGGTATAAGCTCACCAGAATCTGACAGCAGGAATACCCCATAGAGTGTCTCCACTGGAGCATAAACAGTTTCACATCAATGCCAGCGGATTGACATTTTCCAAAAGCGTATCTGTTTCTCAACTGTCCTGACATTACCTCTTTTAACATGGATACACTTGATGTATGGAACAAATGAAACAGGCACTTCACAGCCACAGACACTCACCCATGTGGATGACCCCTGTCACTCCATTTTCTGGAGGTATGGGAAACACTGCGTCGTCTCCAAACTAAAGTCAAGGTACCATCTGAGTCTTCGCAGTGCTGAGATTGACCTGCTTTCCATTTTACAGAAAGTCACAGTGGTTTGACAGGAGACTCATTGCTAGAGTGTGAAATGGACAGACCTGTCTGCCTTCACGAGGAACCTAAAGGGTAACTGCCAATGAATATTATGTTCATGTCCCCTACAGCTTTCTAAAGAGCTATTAGTCTGCCTGGTCCTGAGCAGTCTGACAGTGTCATCACTATGTAGCCAATCTGAAAAAAATGTGAGTGGATTTTTAGACAAAAATCTATACTGGTCCACCAGTGGTGAATGAACTGACCCCTAAAGCACAACCGGCAGCATGGCAACAGACTCTGTGGAGGTGCCACCAAGGAGGTCATTTTTTTAAGTCCCTGCTTGTTTGTTTGGTTTTTTTGTTTGTAAGGAGGATTACGCAAACAAGCATTTACACAATGGTGGAAGGACGGGACATAGGCCAAGAAAGAGGCCACGCAATATAGGAGTGGATGCATGATAGTGATGTTTGTGTGTGTGCAAATTCTGAGGGAGAAAGTGAAATGAAATATCTTGATGTGTCCATTTCTTCAGATCTGCACCAAGATGTAAAGGGGTCTCCACTGAACAACACCACATCCTCCATTAGGTTTCCTGGTAATCTGCCCAGGAACATAATCTCCTTGGTGGAGGTAACGCATCAGTGTGATCTTCTGCTTCATATGCTTTTTAACAAACAAACCAGATCAACACAGCTCTTTGCAAATTGCTAATTTGATTCTCTAATCTGGAGTTTGAAAGCTTTGATTGTCAGTGAGAGTACTGATGACCACCCTCACCTATTCAACAGCTGTTATAATAGTGATTCCTTTCCGCATTCTACGAGATCTAATTGTGTTCATAACCGATCATTGCAGCTTTTACCTTATTTTTGCAGCTGTAGACGGACGCAAGAAAATCCTCGGTGAGTGTCGGCGAGAACGAACAAATCTGTTGCTATTTAAATATTCAGAGGGCTTTTGTTTAATACTCGTGAGATGACAGAGCTCTGGCCGACTTGTGCAGCTCTGCACCTCTCACAGCGTCGGGATTAGCCCACTTCTCTCCACTCTGCAGTCGGGACCACAGGGAAGTGACATGAGCAATATTCCCCCCTGTCATTCTCCACATGGGAACACAAAAATAAGCACGCAACTCCCCTAAAGACACCCCCTCCTCCTTTTTGTCCTCTTCACCTCCACCCAGAGGCACACTCCCCTCACTCACTCCTCTCTGGTTAATATACTCCTGGGTCCTCTCTGCAATCTGGCTTTTTATAAAACAAAACACAGACTGTGAGGAATGAAACACCTTTTGGGTCCAAAGTGCAAAATACTTCATATTTGTTACTTTTCTCCCCACCATTGCCTCCTCCACTCACCTACTCACTTTTGGCCATTCTCTCACTTCCTCCTCTTCCTTTACCTTGTGCTGTTATTGAGAGCGATAGATCAGCACTCCTTGGCTCGTGTAGGTTTTTCAGATTTTCACCAGAGCCCCTTTGATATGGAAATGAAATGACTACACTCAATGTCAGGAAAACCGAGGCTCAAAACCAGTGTAAGTTGTTCCGACATTTTCTTCTCTTTCTCGCTCCTTTTTGTAAAGAAAAAGCTGGCAACATTGTAGAGAGAGAGAGAAGAGAGAATCAGAGTAACACGAGTGTAGCTGCATTCTGCGGAGCATTATTGAATTTGATATGTCCACTCACACAAAGGGAACTTCTTCAAATAAACGCCTCTGGGAGTGAATTTCGATAAACGCTGTGTTTGCCTCTCAGTTGCTGTGCTGTCGTTTTCCCCCGAGTAAATCCGGCTCACTAGCCTGAAAAGTGGCAGAGTGTAAAGAATAATACAGGAATCCAGCCATCTTAATGAGCTCATCTGAGCAGAACTGTTTGAAAAGTGACAGCTAGAGCCGTACGGGTTTGTTAGCATTTCAGAGTCAAAACCCTCTCTCAACGACAGAGACGGCAGATAAAGGAAAATCACACACTTATTGAACCTTTTCCCAAGAAACAAAGCTTCCGATGGCTTCGAACAGACTAATGTAACATATCACACTCCACTGGGAACATCACAGCCACATACGTTTGAAACTTTACGATCATTGACAGCCAGAGCCGCAGATTTCAGCTGATGAAACGTATTTGACCTCTGGGCGTGCCTTGTTGAGGTAATGAAATTCTGAAATAAAGCCAGGCCATCAGGGACCTGTCTTAATTTCCCTGTTCAGTTTAAGGTCTTAACTTTAACCTTCCCTGCCGTTCTATTTTATTACTGAACGCATTATAACTCTGGGATATGATGACACAGATCAGTGGAGTCCTAAAACTATCCGAGGACTGAAGCACTGTTCTATTTTAGTTCAACTTCTGGGCCCCAGAAGTCCATGGGTGTCGAAACGTCCAGGTTCACTGTGTGTCAACTGGATGGAAGCTTACAGAACTAAAGCATTATATCAACTTCCTGAATTTCAGGCACCTTCTCAAACGAAGAAGATCCATTTATCAGAATGTATCTTTTATTATTTTGTTCAGTTGAATAAATTTAAATGAATGTGTTCCATGAAATAAACATGCAGCAAATCGGAGGACTGGTGATAATTCAGTATAGAGAACCTGAGCCGGCTGCACAGAGAGAGGGAGCAACAGGAGCATTTACCTCATTTACACTTATATGTAAGAGCGTTTGGTTCCATGCAGGGTTACATGGCTGGAGTGCACTTGCTCAAAAGTGTAAGTTAATGTTCATCTGAGACGTCTCCACATTACTAATGCTTAGCTCCGAGTTATTATAATTAAGGCAGGGGTAAAGTGGTCGTCCTCCAACCAGAGGGCCAGCGGTTTGATTCCAGTCTTCCCTAACTGCATGCCGAAATATCCTTGGGTGTACTAGCCCCTAAAAGATGGCCCCTCATGGAGGTTTAATGCACTAATTTGAAGTCGCTTTGGATAAAAGCATCAGCCAAATGAAATGTAATGTAAAAGGCTGCATGGAGCAGGCTTGAATCTATAGCGGATTCCCCATTAACCCCTTGTTTCAACCATATTACAGGTCATTTTAATAAACAAGCATCACAGAAAGTATGGAATTAGATTGCTAATTTATCAGTGGGTCAGTAGTTGTCATATTTTCTGCTATGACGACATGTCTACAGATTTGGATACTGTTGTGTATTGATTGTTTTTTTAATCTGGCAATATTGTCAGTCAATATGAAACGTTTTCCATTTGTGCTTCATTTTCACCAAACTTGGGTGTTAATATGACTTGGGAGAGTATCTCCGGATGATTCACTTTTGGAGGTGATCAGTCGGTAGTGGCTGTGTGGGGAATGGCACCCCTGCAGTAGAGAACTTTTGCTTGTTGAGTGAATAAGCACTTAAAGTGGTATTTACTAAGTTTATGTTGAATCCTGCCTACCTGCTGATGGCAGTAAACTCTTTATGGATGGCCACACACCGGTGGCTCTGATGTGGGTATAGAAGAGGGAGAGCGACTTGCCTATAGATATATACATTGACTTTGTAAGAGGTTTGAACATATACACTATTCACTGCTGATGGATATCGCACAAGCATCTGGAGCAAATACAAGTACTTTGTTGGTTGCACCTTTCCCGTCTCTTTTTGTCCTTAGCAGGGTGTTGACCTAACGGACTATGGGTGTTGTTAATCTTGTTGAAACAGCCTCTAAACACAAAACCAGGAGCACAACTGAATGAAGTTATAATCTGTGTACAGAAGAGCCAAAACAATCTCCTAGCTGGCTGCCGTGCAGACTGGTAGAATAGCTTTGTACCGTCTCATCCACGGGTTGATGCTCCTGTTAGGGTCTGTGCCGCAGAGTGAGATGCTTATTCTTAAAACTTATCCAAGTTATTATTTTCTTCCTTTTTTCCCCTGTTGGTGATTAAATTATTATGAGCATATGCAATGCGGATAAAAATAATTAATTTCACTGTTACTTCTGCCAAAGCAGTGAGAAGCTGCTACAATCTGATGGGGTCAGTCTGACTGAAATGTGCATTTATAATGATGAGGAATAATGTCTTTAGCTGAGGAATTTTGTTTCTAATAAAAGACATCACAGGGTTTAGATTTGATTTCTTCTTATGTTGCTCTGAACTGTAGTGACAGAATAAGAGTAACAACCTCAGCACTGTCAGGAATCAAAGAACCTTTGTACAACTAAATTGAAACTATAACAGTTATTATATATTTATCAAGTGCGATAAACTCAACATCTTTGTTAGAAGCTCTGTTTTATATACATGAAAGGTCTATCTATAACAACTATCTGCTGCTCCTCATTAATCATCACTTAGCTGAAAACTCAATTGTCCCTGTTAGGATTTGCAGGATATAACTTTTGCTATTTAAAAACTTGACCTGATCTAGAGCAAGTTAGTGGCTCAGCACAAGTTGCCATGATGAGGTATGCCAGTCAGAGCTGAACCCGCTTTGTAGAGCTCATAGAACATCATAGTTGAACCTGAAGTTATCTCGATAATCACAAATCCTGACAAACTCAGATTACAAGAGCTCACTGAGGGTGTGACCTCATTCTCAACTCGAGATGTCATTACTCTACTACATCTTCACACAGAAATTAGCTTCTGGCTGTTCTATTAATATTTAAAATCTTCTCGATATAACCTTTAACATCAGTGTTTTCTTGATCTGATGCTGTATTTGCATGTTTTAGAAAAAGCTATGGACTTTGCTGCCTTATCTTTGACTCGTGTTGAATTCAAGCATGGAGCATGGTGACTGCTACAAGGGGATCTTCTTATATAAATTAATTAAATTGAACAAACTGAGAGTGTGTATGTGCCCCTTTTTTTTCCTTCTGAACAAAGAAACCAATCACATCATGTAAGAAACAAGATATCTACAGGAAAACAAATGAAGTGCCAAAAATCATGTAAGGGAATTCAGCTAATCACTGTGGATTTTGGTACTGAATTGTTAAAGCAAAAACCTAGCAAACCATAACAATAGATACAATCTCCTGGGCAATCCAGTATTCTGAATAAAAAACACCCTAAAAGAAAATCTGCTTTTCCTCAGGAGTGAGTTTGGGCCTGCATGTGCATGTCCGGGAGGATGTGGGTGTTTGTTGAGGTGTAAGGTGTTTGTGTGGGTGTAAAGCTGCAGCACACTGTGAATTGAGGGGGGTGTGCAGATTTTAAGATGAACAAAAGGACAGGTTTTGCAGAGGAAACACAATTTTGTTCAGGTTGGCTTCAGCCTCCGCAGCGTGCACCATGCAGCTGCTACATGAACTTGTGAAATTCCCAACAAACCAGTTGGTACGAAATATCATTTGGAGGGGAAGTGTGTAGCCTAAAGAGAGAGAAGGACACGTTTCCTCTCTGACATCTTAATTCGAACATAATTACTAACAGTATAATGAATAACCTTTGAGGCATGGAGTGTGCCGATCATGGCAGGAGTTTTACTTTTCAGGGTAATATATATATACATACTTTGGTATCTTGTTGGAGATCTTTACAGCATCGTTTAAATAAATCGTAAATGCACAGCAAATGCCTGTCCATCAATAAAATGTAATTCAAAGGATGTAAAGATTTCCACACTGTTGATTAAAACCCTGCATATGATGCACCCAACGTCCCCTTGGACAACTAATTGATATGATAACTGTTTAAGAAACATTTACACGACATGTTTTCTACAAATGTAATACCTGCTCAGAATTAGCCTCAGGTCTCTTGGTTGAACTTGAATAATGTTCATATTTGGCCTAAATAATGTCACTATTCATTAGTCTTTCATTAGTTTATCATCCTTGCATATATTTTGAGACATTCAGTGAAAGTTATTGTACAGTACATTACTGTGACAAGCAGATAGAGACGTCTTAAAACCATTCAGTATGAAAATGATCTATATAATTAGTGATACTTAATCTAGGTTGTGTAGCTATGTGCAACAACTCAATTAGCCGTGCACACACACTTCAGAGACAGAAATGTTTGAACAGTCAAGACGACTGTCATCCCGAGCCGTTCAAATCACTGGCATGAGCGGTTCAGTGCTGAGACAGCCAGGAATGAAGCCACTGTGTCTGAGGAGCGCGGTAGACCCGGGCAGGCGTCTGTCCCAGCCAGCGGTTCAAGCGTTGTGTGAGAGAGACAGCCAAGGGGCAGGAGAGGACAGGGGACGTCAGTGGATGACGGACAATGTGACTTATGGGGTTCGGCCTCGGCAGGGATTTGAAAATGAACACAGCTCTCCAGATTCCCACCTCCGAGCGGTTGTTGGTTGCAGTGTGTGATCTACTGTTTGAATAAATATACATATAATTGTCAAACATTAAAACATACAAAAAGGTTGACTCGACGTAAAGATTGGCCAAGACGGTTTGAAAAACTAGGTGGTATTAAGAGCCATGTTCAAACCATAAATGTAGATTTGTTTTATAAATTTGGTAATTAATATGTAATCATAATAAGTAAGCAGCATTGACTATTTCATTAGATGACAGTCATATCATTTATTTGCAGCTCACATTTTAGTGTTGAGTATATATTTACAAAAAAACAATCGTATGGTGAAAAAGTAGCAGATTTTTCTGAGCAATCTTTTAGGAATGTGTGTGTGTGTGTGTGTTCACGTGTGTTCACTGCTGGGGTGACAGAATGGGGGCAGATGGCAGGTTCCTGGGGTTCTTGATGGGACACAAAGACCCAAATGAACACACGCAGAGAACCTGTGCGCACACAGTTCAATACATATCGAGTTTACACCGGTGCACACTGCCTTCAGAAAACAGCCAACTACAACACTGTCACCAGTCGCGCCTTCTCCACCTACTGAGCTTTTGTGTTGTCAGCTGTAAGTGGGAGTGAAGTCAGTGGATGACAGCTGTGGAACCCCCGGTACTGGAAAAAGTTCTTGATAGAGGTTCACACCCAGTGAAAACTGAGGTAGCAAAAGTAGAAGTACACATACTCTCAGAAACATCACCTATAATTTATTTGGAAACTTAATCCATAAAGAATGATAGACCTGGAGACACAAGTTGTGTCCTTCATTCCAGACAGAATGGGAGAACCCACTTGGTTGGATTTATTTACGTTTACATTTGTTTTGACTTTTTGCTGCTCAGCCTGTCCCCTGCCTCTGTCCCCTTTGTCCCTGGGTGACCTAGTGAGTAAGTGACCTCAAGCATTTCCTGTTGCACCGTGCCAAACGTACACAACCAACATTATATTACATTCCAAATAGATCCACATATAATTCACAACAAATATTGTATAATCTGTTTTCTAATGCTGAGCCATACAGAATAAGCCCATCGTGATGTATCCTGAGTTCAAAAGGTTTTTCAGGTCCTTATGAAATCAGACACCTTCACTCAGGGGAACCAGCTGAGCTTGATCAAGCCCCAACTGACTTGGTACAATATTTTCGACCTGGACCAAGAACCTTGTATAGTATAACTCAGCCCACAGGATCTTTCTCTCCACAACTTTCTCTCCATAGTGTCGCCACCTGACGACTACTTCTCTACTTGCTATTTCCTCCTCAGCAGCAGCAGCTTTACTTAATATTAATTTGTTTAATTTAGAAATTATAAAACCGCCAACAATGTCACCAAGGAATTAACAGAGCCTGGGACTCGGAAAGGGCTCAGAGGTTCTTAAAACAACCAGCGAGCAGAGGGCAAAAACCAAACAGGAGAGTAAAACAAAATTTCAAATCAAGTTTATTATAATTTGATTTGAACCATTAATAATATAAAACATTTATCAAAGGGTGGTACCACCAAATCCACAATGTTCAAGTATTAAGTTAACATAACTAATAAAAATGGCTGATTGAGAGCTAAGTTGAAACCCCATTTAAAGTCCATAGCCAATTGAGCAGCTCGTCCTGTTTCCACGTCCTCTCTCTGTCACTCCAATGGCACTCATGCATTCCGACCCGAGGGTGGTCCGTGGCTGTCGGATCTGGGGGGGGGGGGAAATGAAGATGGAAAAGAAGTTGTGTCTTCCCCACTCCTAAACTACCAACGTCTGTTCAAAGCCTGCTTCGCTGTGCCCTCCGTCCCAGTTTGTCAGAGCGTACTCACGGTTTCCTTGGCGCCAGATATCCAGCTGCCAACCGAGGCCTGAGTGAAATTGTTTCTCCTCACTGCAGCTTCCCGTCGCCTGGCTGCCGCTGGGGGCTCTCGGGAGGACCTCTTTTCTCCTCAGTGGAAGGCCTCTCAGATTGTGCGGTGCATCCCGGCACCAGTAGCCTGTGAGGCAATTAGGTCAATGAAGAGAGTGTGGGTGTGGCGCTCCCAGGGTCATCAGAGTTCAGTTTCAAAACACACCTCACAGCAGACTCAAAACAACTAAGAAATAGAGAATAAAGGATGACTAAAGTCACAGCAACCCAGGTAAGATATGATTTAAAACCTCATGCATGTCAAATGAAAAGAGCACTCTGATAAAACATGCGGATCAAAATATAACACAGCTAAATATGACATGCACATGCATTACTGACCCTGTCTCGCCGGCAAACCATTCCTCTGGCCAGTGTTCCCACCAGGACTCTCTATCATAGCTGTGACTGCCCCTGTCCAATTACAGTTAATGGAAAACAAATTAAACTCTAGAGAGGCAGAACTCTGAATAAAGTGACTTCAGCTTCAATTTACAGACAGACACAAGAATCATACTATACACTGATTTAACATTCTAAACATGTATATGTGTATATGTACTTTTTGATGGCAGGAAATGCTCCCTCAAAGAATTTGGCCTTGTCAGCGACACTAGGAGCTAGTTAGCTAATGACTTGCTAACACATGTAGCTTATGATTGTGTTTGACATAGTTTCGGTCGTCAATAAGTTTCAAGTCACCATTTGTTCTTGCACTGTTCTCCAGCTTTCCCTCTTTTGCTTTGGATTTCCTTTCTTAATTTTTCTGTCATGTTCCAACTCCCATCTCTCTCTCTCTCTCTGCAGCTTCTCCTCATTTTCTGCAACCCTACCATCACTTTTTCTCAATTCACGTCCCTCTTGTAATCACTCTCATTTACAGTGTCGGTCCCCTCCTTATCCGAGGCACTGACATTATCGTCAAATGGGAGTCATGCTGAGAATGTGCTGTTAAATGACTCAAACATAATACGCTCACTGTTCATTCAGTCTCTGTCCAACCTCCCTTGTTCATCCCCACTCACACAGATCCTCATCTATGTAGCCGTCAATCCATTCTCTGTTCAATCACTCTCTAGTTTTCATCTTCTGCTATTAAAATCCATATTCACTCCTTTATGAATATGTACTGAGCTTGTATCTCATTTGATATACGGTACATTTCTGGTTTGGAATTGGGTTGTAAGCTTTCTGTCATTGACGCGGCTTGAAGGGATGGTTCACCAAAAAATTAAAATTTAGAGTTAGTACCATTTGTGTTTTGTGGACTCAAATCATTTAAATTTTTTATACCAATCAGCTGGTATTTTCAGTGCACTTTCAGCACTGTCATTTTCAATAGGATGCATTTTAAAGCCAAAACACAGTGTCTACCATTTTGTTGGACCTTCAAATGCCATCAAAACCGCTCCACCATGCCAAGGTATGGACTCGACAAGAGCCCTGAAGCTGCCCTATGGTTTCTGGCACCAAGACATTAACAGTAGATCCTGTGAGCCTTGGACCAAAAGATGCTCCCGCCCAGTTGTCTGGCCACAGCAATTGGGCCCATGTCAAGGTCACTCATGTCTCTACACCTGCCAATGTCTCCCACATCCAATACAAGAGCCAACTGTTCAAGTACAATCTAATATATGCGATAATGCAACACTGGTAAAGTAATCTCCAATATCTTCTATCGCTAAAGTCAATAATAATTAATAAAATGCTGACATAAAAAAACTTCACAAGATGTACAATAAGTGACCACAGCTTGTATTGCCACTGGGTAGTTCTGAGGAGCATAATTGAATTTTCTGCGCTAATATATATAAATATTAAATGTAATTGTTGCCTAGTAAAAATCGGAAAACGTTTTGTTTGTGTGGAACATGCTTATATAAGATAAAAAATAAATACATACATAATGTGCTGGATGAGACATTGCAAAGATTTATAGAAGATAATTGAACAGAAGTGAACGTACATGTGACATCATAACTTTGCTCCTGCTTTCCGTCTCATGGGAGATAATGGATAATAATAGATATAGGTAGCCTTCTGGTCCCTAAAAATTTTTTATAAAATATAAAACTCAACAAACCAGCTTTACTGTTTTATGTGTTTGTAGTGGTTCGTAAACAAGTAAAGTTGAACATTTTATATTGTTTGTATCAATAGTATTAAATGTTACCTTTGAATTAGATGTAACACTAGACACTTCTAGCCCATTCTCACAAAGACAAGGAAATTGTAGCTGCAACAAATTCCAGACATATTTAACTTTGAATATTCTGCTCAGTGGTTAACAGCATTTCCCACTTGGCCGCTTGTAATTACTATCTGGAAGTTGTGATACCGTACAACAACATAATAGCAGTGATATAATATCATAAAATTCACAATTTAAATTCTGTACCAAGTATAAATGAATAAAAAATGATGAGCTTCAGAGGGGAAAACACTCAATTCATCTCTATCTTTTCCATCATGGCAGTGGTGGATGACGCTGACTGAAGCAGATCGGATTTTTTAATTAAAGACCTATATCTGCCCCATATATCAGTCAAGTGTACCACCTGCCTGCTGCTACCTCCCCTGCCTCCTCTTCTCTTTCATTTCTCCCTTAATAGTTGGACGCAACCTCTCCTCTCATACCCTCCATTTTCTTATCTCTAATTTCCTTTTCATCTCTTCCTGCTCTCATCTTGGCATCCTACATCTGTCCCCTTCATGTAACTCATCTGTCCTCTTTCCTACGTCGGTCCCTCTCATCTCTCTGTCATCAATCCCTCCATTCCTTCAAGACACACACACCAGCCCTCATGTACAGTCGAGCCTGTGAAATATAGATCAGGCGTCATCACCGACCTGCCTCTCTCTCTCTCTCTCATTGCTTCTCTTTCATTAAAGAGAAAAATAACCGCTACATGTCAGGCTTTATTTCTTCCATGCTCTTTATTGTCCTATCTATCCTGCGATCTGTTTATTTTGCATCACCAAAATCCCTCTGCACTGTTGTCCTACCAAAACCAGGGTAGGCAACATGACACTGAGGAGTTTCCCCTCCTCTACCTCCACCAATTTATCCATCTGTCTTTCAAGTGCTCTCGCTCATTATCTCCCCGGTAACGGTCCCCATGGTGATAGCGTCTGTGAATCCAGGACATCCTTGAGGAAGGGTGATACCTTTTCAGGACAGGAGCGGGCCGGCACAAGACGGAAAGGAGGAGGATGTGGGGATGAGGTCGGAGAAGAGAGGAAGGTTGAAAGAGAGGTGAGCAAAAAAGAAAAGCTGAGAATATCCTTTTCAGAGCCGGGGAACGGGCTGACGAGGATAAGATGATGGTACACAAGAGGAGGAGAGGACGACTTAAAAAGAGACGCTAGAATTAAGGAAATACAAAAAGATAAATGATATGAAGATGGATCCATATATTGGTAACAGCTAAATGTTACTTCTTCCTAAATCAGCCAATTATAGTAATCATTTGTATGTCATACCTTAAAGAACATTAAGTTGAGTTAGAGTTACTAATTGAATTTTGGATATTTGCAGTGAACTGTAAAAAACTAGATGGACAGATGGAGGGCATAACAGCCACCGCCCAGTCTTAGTTTTGGAAATAAATTTCCCATTGACATTTTCTAAAATCCTTGAAAGAGAGAGTTTAAGCCTGGAGCCAGGCCGACCAGCTACGAGATGAGTCATGACCATAAAGCATTTGATATACAGCAAAGACAGTATTGGAGAAGAGGTAGAAGGTAGAAGACTGTGTACATCATTATTTTAGGAGTGAAGGAACTATGCAACATGATGGTTTTCACCTTTTTCTTAGAAAGGAAAATTCCCATATTTCAGAAGTTCTTCTGTGGTAGACATAATGAAATGCTGAATGATCTGATCATAGCTGACAAGATATTCACAGTCTCAGATTGGTGGAGCAACTCCACCAATCAGACTGAGTATAGTGGGTAGTGTAGAACCTCTCATTAACATTGCTAATTTCTTTGTGGCTTCTTCGGGGACATGTGACATTGTCTCATAATCTCGTAGTAAGTCTACCCTCTTTAATATCTTGATTAAAGACTAATTTTTATAATATGTCTCTTGACTAGACTTCGTATGTCCTGGTGTATGTAATTGTTCTGTTTCTATGTCTGTGAAGCACTCTGTAAACTTGTATTTTGAAAAGTGCTGTGTAAATAAAGTTATATTATTGTTAATTACCTTGGATGTTTACTGTGGCTAATAATTGAAATTATTCAGAAAACAAATGAAGTACATAGTTAAGCTCGATGAAGTCTGCACCTTATTTATTTATTTACTCATTTTTCAAAGCTGAGCAGAGATCATGAAAAGAACATTCAGTCGACTCTTTCTTTTTGTAAGTGTACTCATCATCTCACATTTCTCTTTGTGTGGGGAGGACATGCTGCATTTTACTGGTTGATAAGCAAACCTGCAGCCACTGCAGGTGCAGTCAAGCCTACATGTATACTGTCCCTCTGCTCACCCCTGCTTGCTCACCCAGTAGAGCAGACGGCCCAGTCACCATCTTATTGACAAAACTCTAAATTATGTAGTAAATTCAATTCTGTCTTTAACATTTCTGTGTGGATATTACAAGGTCTTAAATTGTGTCCCCTACAACATGCACAGCTAGCTTGTAGCTGAAACACATGCTAATGTTGAGTACAGTAGGTCAAGGCTTGAACAGTGTTTTCTATATGTAAGCAAATGTGCAGTTCCAGAGTTTTGTTCAAAAGGTGGATTCATGGATCTCGTTGATCCACAGATCCACATCATGCATCATTGAGATCTGATAAATGTACTCATAACCTCAATGTCCTGTATCTAGTTAGACGATTATTCAACTGTGGAGTCTGATTTAAAAAAAGCCTCTGCTATGTACTGCAGCTTTCTCCATTTTGGGCCCATAGAAAATTATCATTGAATCCAGATTCTGTCAGTTGAGAGCATACTAATTTTTATGGAGATGTTTATGGATGACATTTATAGTTCAGTTTTGTCATCTTTCACTTAGTATGCATTTACGTATTTCCATGCACCTCCTACCTAGGATGACACAGTACAGAGTAAGACAGAGGCCAGAAGAGGATTTTCAAATGTACCTCACAGTTTGTGATAAAGCAAATAGTTGCCTTATCTCTTTTGCAGTATCTTTAAGACTGAGGGTAGAGTTTGGAGGCCAAGTGAATAACTGGAGGAACGTACATGATATCTCTGATGTTCTCAGTGACAGATAGAAAAGACTCGTCAATGGTTCGGTGAGACAAGTTAAGGTTTAGAATTATTTGACAAATAGAGAAGCTTTACATGTAGACTAGTGGTATTCAGCCACCCAGCGTTTCCAGTCTCCCTGATGCATCCAGTACTGACAATTTATTAATCTGCTTAAGAAGTCTTCTCTCTAAAGAAAAAAAACGTCATTCCTTCACCCAGCAAGATTTATCTCTCACACGTCCAAAACGTCCACGTTAAAAATGTTATTGGACTAAATGGATCACATTCTGATAATAGAAGACATTTTTCTTAATGCTCTGTGATGCTCAGAAAAATGCATTCATCATTTCGCAGCTGATCGTGTATTTGACTCAGATTATTTGAGTATCAGAAATGCATCGCCTGGGCGCATTGATCTCATTGATTTAGTGTCTCACATTGAACTGAAATGAAAACTACAGGAGGGTTGAAAAACAAGCTCCACACTTTGTTTTTCTCCTGTAATGTTTTGAGAACCTGCAAAATACACATTTGGTTCAATGTGGAAATAATACATTGTTAATAATACAGGTTTAGATTAGGTTGAATGACAAAGATTATATCAAAGTCTGACATTAAATCTGATTTTTACCGCAGATAAAGGGTAACATTAACTGTTATGTCAGTGGCAGTAATACCAGGTGTTCGTTTTTCCATTTGTTACTTCCAGGGAAGTAGGATGACCTTTGTTGTTGGACTAAAAGCAGAAAGAGGTGAGAGGAGTCAAAGGGAAGAAAGGTAACGGACAGATTTAAAGGCAGGAGGAGAGAATGACTAAGGAGAGGCACTGTAGACAAGGAGAGGAAGGAGCAGGAAAAAAAAGAAAAATTCAAGACATGAGGAAGTGGGAGGACACACACACACACACCCTCTGTCTACCTCTTGGGAGAACAGGAGTTTCATACAAGAGGGCTCAGATGGTGTGTGTGTGTGTACGTGTGTGTGTACATGTGTGTGTGTGTGAGTGTGTGTACTTGTGTGTGTGTGAATGTGGGTACGTGTGTGTGTGTTGGCCCAAATCCCAGGTATAGTGGGAGGGAATTTGTTTATTTCTCTTCCGCTTAATGTCAAAATTCTATCTTTCTCTCTTTGTTTGGAAGCCTGATCTGTGTGTGTGTGTGTGTGTGTGTTTTCCTGGCTCTCTGCCTTTTTTTTCAGACAGTATATGCAGATTTGTGAGTGAGATGTAAATTCACATGCATGACCATGCATATATGCAGATTCATACACATTAGTTGTTGGCTGTTGTTAAGTCTCTGCTGCCGACACCACAGCTGCTCTATATATAAATATACTTTAACAATTATATCGTTTTTCTGTTTAACTCTTTTCCTTAATTAATATCAAATGATGATAAATAAGTAGCTACTCCCTCTGACTAATATTGGTTTAATTCTATTGCTAAGTCAAATTTGCATCTTACATGTTGTCATGTCTAATATGTCATTTCAGAGATCATATAGTTTATGTAAGTTACTGAATTCAATTCAGTTTTTAATTCCAGTCAATTTGTTGTATAAAGCCAAATGATGGCATATTCTTATCAGCCTTATGGTGCAGTCACTTCAGCTGAGACCGCGCGTTCTGTCTCTTCATTCTGATTGAAGATTGTTGAGCTGGGAGGGGGGTTAGGGTCAGTTACATACACTAATTCATTTAATCCAAACAGCTGTGTGACATATGGAAATGTGATGAACACGTCATTGGGCACGTCTGTGACATGTGTTCGATCAGCTCCCGGATCAGGAATCTACTGTGTTCATCAAAGTAGTTGCCAGTGTTGTGTTGCTCTTAATTGTGCACCTTTGTAATGCTTCCTCCTACTGGGAGCAATGAAAGGTGGACGATGAGCACAATAACACTTTTATTCTACTGATACTTGTTTGAATAGGTCACTTTTCTCCCGTCAGTATATCCAATTATTTTAAGTCATTTAAGAAGTTTAATTAAAAACAAACACAGATGACCTGCTCAGCTTGGAAGCTGCCATTTGGCATTTGGCAAGTGGAGAAATGTTCTTCCTCACACATTTACTTCAAGACATTCATATGCACATTCATATGGTACTATTTCACTGTTGATCAGTTTATTAAAACATTGGAACTACGCTTCTTACAGATTGAAATATTAATTGTTTTAAGAAGCGTTGGACATTTTTATTCCGTTTTGGCTTTTAAACCAGTCATAATTGGAATATCAGGCTCCATGTACCTATAATTACTGTCACCAGCCCACATTTGCAAGTGAGAGCAAACCAGGGCTGCCTCTGAAACCAACCCCCTATTTACTACATTATGGAGTCCTGCACTGGGTTGAAATATATTATTATAAATTCACAGGTATGGGAACGTGTACAAATTAAATAAACCAAGGTGGGCAGCAGCTAAAGTCAGTTTAAAATGCTTAAATGTTTGTGCAGCATTTTTAACATCTCATCAGCTTATATGAAGCCCTATGAGACGAATTGTAATTTGTGAATATGGGCTATACAAATACAATTTGATTGATTGATAATCAGATGTCACTGAGACCAACTTTTAACACAAAAGTTGGGATTAGTAAATGCGCTCTCAGTAACTTTACGGCTTGTAAAAAGTACCACAATGTATTAGCATTTGATAGACACTGAATGGGTACAAATATGACGTGACGATAATTGCAGGTAGTGGGTTTGGTTCAGTACTTACTATTTGTTATCAAATAGATGATTGTAAATATTTGATATACTTACTAATTGTTAATCTGACAGTCACAAGCTGAAACCCTGAGGCCTAATTGATGGCATAGCGTCCCTCACGTCACTCTCATCAACATCATTCTTCCACTGAACATTCCTTCTCCTGGTCTCTGTCACTTAAACACAACTGCAGCAACAACAACATTTATAATTTGTCATTCACTTTCATCACCCTGTGAAGCACTTATGGTGCATTAACACCTCCTCAGCTCCATTAGTTTCCCCTTGCTGAAACTTTGCTTCAAAATGATAGAGGCATCATCTTAAAATAAAAGCAACGTCTGCACTGTTTGCATGTAACAAGGTATTCATGACATAGTCGCATTAAATGAGAGAATACATGAGAAACCTGAAACAATATGAGAGGCTGTGGTGTATGGTGTTAAGCACCACCGGTGGATTTTACAGCTTCAGTGAACGGGGCAGAAACATTTGGCAGTGGCACAGAGTGTGAAGTGTACACAGGAAGAGGTTTGCATTTCATTCATGCTCACCCTTGCTGTTCCTAAATCAATTTGACACTTCTCAGCGTACTACATCTTATTTTCTGCTTCCTCCACTTAATCTCCTACTTTTGTTGCACCCCACCCTCTCTTATGGACCTGGGGGAAATAGGGAAATGAATGAGGGGACAGCCAAAGACAAAACCGAAAGAAAACGAGACATCTGGTAAATCATTTAGCAGACAAGAACAGGTGGCTCCCTTGTACCCACGCGTCATCCATACTTTTACAGGGTAAAATATTTATTGGGCTGCCACAAAACTAGGCTCTCATAATTTGCTTTCTGCGCATTGTGGCACTCGTTACATGTTAATATTATGCGCCATATGCTTTGATTTTTACAGAATGTTGTCCTACAAACTAATGTGCTATTAGTTTGCTATTAAGGGAGGACAAGTGGGTGAGAGGGGAGGGTGGGCGTTGTCGAGACAACGGAAGAGAGAACAGAAGGAAGGCGAAAGCAGAGAATTAGATGGAGTTGGTACCTTGTCTTCTTGCATGGCTTGTTTTAGCTTATGCTGGGTCCAGTCTATGCACGGCAGGTTAAATGGCCAGACAGATCAATGACTGAGAATCCTATAAAAAGATGGTTGGTCTTCACCAATGTGCTACATCATAGGTATATTATAGTTTAGATATACTGTAGATCTGCTCATTGTAGTGTTAAGATGTAAAACAACTCTAACTGTAGATGTTATTACATAAAGGTCTAACATTGGTCCTAGGTTGAGACTCTTCAGTCAGGTAGTTGTGGTTAATGAGCCATGTAGCCAGGTACGTTGAGCTTAACCACAGACTGTCTACAGACTGACAACATGATCACTTCCCAAAAGTGAAGCCAACCCTTGTTAGTGGTTGGGACATCATTTGTCCAGCAAGTTTTGTTTTAATTTGTTTTTTTGATGCTATATAGATTTGCAGTGAACATGATGGTTGACTGAGGAGACTGACTTGTTGTTGGTCAAGCATGTGTATTGGCAGGACCCCAAATTCACGGGTCAACAGCACAATCACTACTGTGCAGACGGTGGCTCCAAATGACGTCATCGGGACAAGATGGTAGCCTTTGTATACAGGATATTTTGGGCCTTATTACTTCTGGTTATCGGGAGGAAGTGGAGACATATCATCCATCTTTATACACAGTCAATGAGTCAATGTCTAGTGTGTTGAGCTGACATCCTCTGTTTCAGCTGCTCACTGCAAAGACTGAGATTCAGCTCGCTATCATCAACTTTTAAATTGAGTTCTTCCACTAATCTCCAAACAGTAGACAGAGTAAGTGTTTGCATCCGCTCATTTGGAAGATGCTTTTTATCCTAGGCAACTGAGGGACAAGGCTGAAGCTGCGATATAGCCTATTAATGATAGTGTAAATATTAAGATATCTTTACAGGGAGTGCTACAATTTAGGCCCAACATCAATCATTGAATATGAGACAAAAATATTTACTTCACTACACAAGTGGTACCAGCTGCGGTTGAGCTGCGGAACGGCTGCGTGTTGCTGTTGGCACCTGGCTGCCATACAGCCGCAGTTCTGCAGCGTTACTGCTAATGCCATGTTTGCTATTTTTTTAAATGGGGATTACCTTGAGAGAGAGAGAGAGAGAGAGAGGGAGAGACTTCCGTCCATCATGATGAATTATCAAGTATGTGATCACATAAAGATCTTGACCTTAACTTTTAATATAAAAACAGCATCTGTGGTTTTAGTTATAACTACTTTATTTACTAGTAGTCCTGTGAACTCAAATAAATACCATCACTAGAGAGTATGAAACCGTGAATCTTCCTGCAAGTATTTCACAATTAAAACCTGTCTTATTGATTTTGAAATGGTAGGCAACAGGAAGTGTTGCAAACATTTATGTTCGGGACATATTGGACAGATAAGTGTTGTACTGTGCTGAAGAATCATTTTCTCTGTTTACTCTTCTGTGAACCCAACTGTGGCAAAAATCAGCGAGACCTTGAACCTCGTGGAGTACAGGGCGACTTCCACTGCTGAACCGCAGCCTGCTTGGCAGCACTAATTTGTTAACATAGGCACCGAAATCAAAAGCAAGCCATTCCGCAGCCACTGTGGCACGGGCTTTACAGATTATTCTTGACCTTGGTTTGCAGCATTTGACAAAACTCTATTCAAGGTCTGCTTACTCACTTCCTACTGCATCAGGTGTTTGCTCAATAACTACAACAAATCACTATTTGCAGCACTTGTAGGATCTATGATAACTTAGCAAACTTTGTGTGCTCATGAAGGCCTTGTGATATTGTTAAAAGGACCCGAATGAGCAAGTAAGCGTAACTTGAGTGTAGAATGTTATGTAATGATGAACATCAGCTTTTCAACACATAGGCTGCACCAAGATTCAGCGTCTGCTGGATCCAGTTCCTGATCAGTTCAAACACTGAATGATCTTTGTAAGTGAGACAGAAGTAAACCCCGTCTTTGAAAGATGGAGTGCTGTCAGCAGGGGCCCGTAACGATGATGAGCCTCTTGTCTCACTTTAAAGTAAACTGCTAAAGTCACCAACTCCTCGCTCTCTAGGCACTATTGGCAGTCATCAAACAAGTTCAAGTGCATTACCACCAGTGTCTGCGATAGGGAGGGGTCGATACAGGAGACCATGACCGATCATAGAGTCAAGCGAGGGGACTACAGCTCCAGAGAGATTCTGAGAAAAGAGAGAATTGAAAAAGGACCAAGCTGCAGTAGGAGCTGTGTGGAAGCAGCAGAGCAGATATCAAATGTGTCCACACTTTTAATTCTAAAGGACATTTGCACTTGAAGCGCTGGACTGAAGTGAATATGCGGACTAATTGACTCATTTTACATTCGAAGCAGGCCCCGTACATTCTAATTAATATAGTGATACTGCTCTGCTGAGCCTCTTAGTCAGTGGACAAAGGGCGATTAATGGCTCCCACTGTAAAGGTGCCAAAAGGAACTAGTGCTGTGTAGAAATTACTTCTCCCCAGTGTTATGTCATCTGGGGAAAATGGACAATCCAATTCACACCTTCGCCAAATCCATCTTTTCAGAACTTGTTGGGATTTTAAATATTAGCTTCTCAGTGTATGTGTCTGTGAGATGGCATTAGAACTGAAACTCTTAAAGCAGAACAAGTTTGAGCCAGATACTGGCCTTCACACAAATAATTTATAAATAACCATTGCTGCGTTGTGTTAATCATGAATCTTTTACTTGTTCTCATTTCTAACTTTTTATATTAAAGCACAACTCCCTTGGATTAATTTGACATCACATAGTGTGAAGAGTTCAAGCAGCTGACAAGTTCTGGAGGTCGGACACAGCGACATTGTTTTGATAGAACAGGAACACAATATTCCTTACTCTAATGACAACAACAATCGGCCTACATGGCGTCAGCTGTGTCAAGGCTGTCATGAAGGGAACATTTTGCTTAGCAACTATCAGAGGAGGAGCGAAACGGAGCTGCTCAACACTTCCGTATTCCAATGCCAAGAGGATGGACTACGCCTGTGCACTATCGAGGAAGAACCAAGGAAGTCTTCCTGTCGTTATTGACCGATCCTGTTCTACCTACTGTTATAAAATAATACAGATGCCGGCTATTTGATGCGACTTAATACTTGTGACTGTCCGGTGCTGTTAGAGTGCCGGGCAGTGTGTTGGGTGCCCATTGTTTTGCTGTCCATACCTTTTCTTTGCTTTCTAAATAAATGCTTGATTGAACCAAACCGAGTTCGGCTCTTCTTATATTTAGGATAAACGAACACGCAACAACAAATTAGACAGGTTTCAGAACAACAAATTACATTTTGGGGGTTTTAAGATTTTCAGTATTATGACTGGAATTCAATTGTCTCCAGACTCTCTGCAATAGATGGACTAGGATCTTTAGTAAATGCTTTTTAAGAGGTAATACGGATACAATAAACCTAAGTGTTGTTTGGAGGGAAACAGACCAAGGAGTGAAACAATTAATTTATGACTCAGAGTCAAGTCTTTTATTTGTGTAGTCCAAGTATTTAAATTGTATTCTTTGGCCAGCGTATTCATTGCACCAGTTGTTTTGTGGCTGTTAAATCATTAAAAAAATTGGTTGTTGATTGTTGTTGAAGGCATGACCTGCCCCTTTAGGGAAAGAGGCCCGCGTGTGATGTAGTGCACGCTTTGTCGGAAAAGCTGCCAAAATTCGTGGATAACAAAAAAGTGAATAACCCCCTAGAGTGCAATGTGAATGTTGATCCTGCTGTACAGCGAGAAGGTAAAGTGGCCGCATTAAAAAGTAAAGAAACGTCATCTCCTCCTTCTTCACGGAGTGGTCAGGACCGCTGGTTACCGGCCAGACAGCGAGCCAAATAACCAGTGAGCCCCCAACTACGGTCCGGAGCCGAGATACTGGCCGGGGAAGGTAACAATGTGTTGCCTCTGTGCATAAAAACAAAAAACTTTGTTTATTCGAATAGTATAGTTCACCAAATTATGCAAAATGGCTTCGGCAGCTCGTGGCACAATAACCAACTATTAGCTTCTCAGAATAACTGCAAGAATGTTTTAACTGCTAGAGATACACAGAGTGGCCTGTAAACATTATTTTACTGAACGCTTTGAGGATTCACTGCACTTTGAGCAAGTAGTTTATACACTTGTGCCCTAGTTTTACCATAACACTACTATCACAGATGCATTGTGCTATAGTTTGAAGTCTTTATATTCCCTAAATCTGTTGTTATATATTACCTTGGCTTCGTGGGTTGCAAGCCAAATGAAAGATTTGACTAAGTAGTAAAGCCATTTGGCAGAGACATGTAGGAAAATCATCGGTGACAGTTGTGTCGAGGAACTTGTCATTTTGCTGATGGCGGGAGACATTTGAAGAAAAGGCTCTGCTCTTTGGGGGACATGACAAAGGATCAAATCAGCGACAAACATTCTGCTGGGAGAACCAATGCCGAACAGCGAGCAACATTTAATCCTAGTTTAATCAGCAGTATCAGTGGCATGGAGAGAATGAAGTCCATCCTGTACACCTGAATTAACCTGGATGAAATTGCTCAGCTGTTAGCCAAGCGGCTGATACTGCAGTCTGCCTTAACTCATCTAATGTTCCATTTTAACAACATACATTTAAGAATGATTCTCCCTCACAAGCATAAGAAAACTGTTGTTGGCAACTGCTACTCTATGTTTAGCTACTGAGGAGATTATATCATTCAGCTGCATTGGAACCTTCCTTTACACAAGTACCGCACTTGGTCCAGGACTTATATTTCCAATCTACTGAGTTTTCAGACTCTGATATTATTCAGCAAACACATAATCTCCCAAAAGGTAATGCATTGATGAAAATCTTTTTGGCTCATGATGTAAGTGGTTATTTCAGAGAGGTGAAGATAATTTAATGTGATATAATCATTCTTACAGATGGTCCGGCAGGCAGATGCAGGCTGATACAAACTCAAAAGACACTGCCGAGCACGAGGGAAGAGAAGCACAAGCAAAGCCGAAGGAGAAGAGAACGGCAGCACGAGGAAACACTGGGGAGACGAACAGATGTACCGACAAAGAGCACTGGGGGCACAGACAGATACCCACAAGAGAGGCGGTGAGGCGATGACACAGGTGGGACACACTACAAAATAGAATAGAAATGCAAAAGAGCATTATCTGGTGCTCTCAGTTTAGTCTGAATCTAATTAAGATGCGTGAGCGCGGCCTCAGACCAAAGGACCAATACTGACTGCGATAAAAAGACATTGTCCCCTACAGTACAGCATCCAGCAGGAAACCATCGTTCCATTCATTTGAAGTTTGAAAATAAAAGAAGTTAAGACAACATTAGTGGAAAGTTGCTTGCATACTTCATCTCAGACTTTATCAGCAATGAGGAGGTTCACTTTGCTGGTAGAATTATAATTATGATATTACTGTGGCAACCAAATTATTGAAATAAAAACACCTAATCATTGTCAAGAAAAGGAATTCTGTAGTGCGCTTCCACAATTACAAAACCATAACTGACTGAATCAAATATTATGATTTCCTTTTTTATGTGTTTTCCTCATGACCCTCTTAGATTCATCTAGTACCAGTAAACTGAGGACCAGATTACTGCTCAATGACAATATCTATAGAAGTTTGAAGTAATCTTTACCACTGCACCCCATTAGAGTGAGTGATGTAAATGGATTTCCTGATGTCTAGCTTTTACTCATTCTGTAATTGAATGGCATCATAGAGCTGAATTATAAAGAGAATACTGGATTCGGAGCTGGCTCATCATCAGTGGAAGGCATCAATAACTTATCCTTCATTGAATAAGAAACCCATTTGACTCACATTTATGAATTAATTATGGGGATCTGTGTCTGTATGGAATATTACGAAGAGCTGCATGTGATCTAAAGCAGCAAGTCCACCTAGAAAAATAATGTACACATGCCATTTCTCTGATCTTAGGTAATTAATATTGCCGAACATGAGATACTCAAAGCGAGAAGGGAAAATCTACAGAAAGAAGTCTTTTATCTACAGGGAGATGAAGAGACCGATTTTCCTTAGGTTATGTGCACGCTCCACCATTAAAGAAAAAACCTGTTAAATTATGTTCCATCTGCCTCCTCTACAGTGAAAGATCATTATATTCCCCTCCATCCATTTGGAGTTTCTCACTGAGTCATCCACTGAATACCACTCTGTGAATCTGCTATGTAGGAGGTATGAAGTGATCAATGGCTGAATATAATGGATTTTGTGTTCGTGTTGGTGTACAGCGCACTATAAACATGACATTAGGAGTAAAGTGAAAAACAAGTAATGGCTTATGTTTTGCACCAGACAAAGCTCTTTTTTAGAGGAGGGAGTTTTAATATATTGCAGTCTGTACTCCTGCACACACTACAGTGACACACACCACCGGTTTTTATTTTAGAAATAAGATGTTCACGTAAAAAATATGTTAACTTATTACAATAAGTATGACTTAGGGTATGAGCAGGGTTGTGTAAAAATGTTGACTCTCTTGTAAGGAAATTTGCCTGGTCTGAGAAAATAACCCTGGTGATGTCTCTATCGTTCTCTCAGCTGGAGTTTTTCAAGCAGAAACCCAGCGTTATAATCTGCTGACATGGATGTTACCAGGCTGGGCCCTGTGATGTTTTACCAATATGAGGAACTACAAGTCAGGACATCTCAGCCTCATCTGCCCTCAAGTCCCTCATTTTTGTGGAATTGCAATACTAAACTGCTGGAGCAGCCTTTTAAGGTTGATGTTTGTATATAAATCACAATCAAGTAGATCATCAAGATTAGAGAGATGTTGCATGGAGCAGCAACGCTCAGGTCCATGACTTGAGCTCAAGATGCTTGTATAAAATGATCAATACACCAGTATAGCTGTGATTATTGCTTCTTACTCTCTGCTGTACTTTGGCATCTTTTGCAAAAAATTGATCTAGATGTCAATGAGATCATCGGATTAGATAAAGGTAACACAACAGACCTATTTGCAGGGGATCCATCCATAACACATGAGGCAAAGATTATCTTAGGGCCGAGACTTTCATGTCAATATCTGGATCATTCACCTTTAACGTGGTGGGGAAATACTGCTCCACTGATCAGGTCTGTCTTGGTCAAAAGCAAGATCCATATCACTGCATGAAGACAGCGATGAACTAATAATGGACCTGACCACCAGTCATTTCAACACAGTGGGCACAAGCGCTTATTAAACTGCATTGATCCTGGATGGAAAAAGGACAACTGTGATGGTCTGAAACAGGCAAAGACACTTGTGTCATACTTTGGCTTTACTTACCTACATGTAAATAGTACTCTGGATGTTGCAGGCATTCAGGCTCAATCACCGAATCCAGCTTATCAGTCTTTGTTGAGCAAGGCAGAGCACCGAAGAAGTGCCTTCATCAGCAGATCGGCATCAGTGTCATTCATTCATCCATATGGCTGTCCAGCTGATTAGACGTGGTCAATCCTATTTCAGATACAGAAGAGCCATTAAAACATATCATCAGAACCATTTAGCTGCATCAGCTCTCTCATTACCCAAACCATCTCCTATACTATATGTTTTATTTTTGTATTGTTCGTTTAACCTGATTTTATTGTGTTTTTATCTACAGGGCATTTTTTCTCCCGCAAAAATTCAACACTCCAATCATTGCTCCTCATTAGATTATTTGTAAGCTTGTCAAAAAACCAAATCCAACAATATAACTACTCGCTTGAATGTATCAGTTCATTGGTATAAGTGTCTCTAAAAGAATTCAAAATATCTATGCAATCAAATTAAAAGAATTAGGGTGGTGCTGATATCGCCGTGGGCTTTCATAAAAGGAGGTGTGATCTCCACCTGAATTTGACTGAGCCCAATATAGCTCTGCCACCCAAATTGCACTTGAAAGGGGAATTTTATTAGCAGTTGGATCAAACTACAAAAGGTTCACATCTCTAGTCAACTGTGTTGATTTCATTCTGAGTTTATACACAGAAGCCAGTGTTGCCCAAATGTAAAAGTGGTTTGGGAAGTCTTATATTTGATTCAGCTTATATGTGTCTCCAATGATCTCACTGGCTTCTTGAAAAGGTGATTTCAGAGTCCAGATTAAAGGTGGGACACATGCTTTACCTGCAATAAACTCATTAGATGCATTCACTGAATCTTGAATCTTAGCGGGATTTATGCTGGTCTTAACACAATGCATACGGGTTAAAATATGTTGTCCAACTTCATCCAGCGCTTAAAACATCAGGGAGCAAGCCGGCTGCAGTCGGACTGTGCTGTTTCTCTCCTCCAGCTGCAGCAGCAACCCTGCAGCAGCCTTGGGACGCCTCAGTGACATGATGATTGGCTGAAGGCTTCACTGACACGCATTCGAAGAATTCAGATGTGTTTGATGCTATACACATAGGATTGTGTGAAGTTTGCAGTGTCTCTGCTTATTTCTCTCCAGGAGGAGGATGTGAGGAATTTCATCCTCTGTATATTTACACATGTCACATGATACAGGTCACTTGTACACTAGAGTTAATTTAATTTTGAGTTGATAGAAAGTTCTCAGTCAACTGGTTGTATTCTTTGTTTAAAAACATGGGATTTCCTAAACATCCGTTTAACCTGCAATGAAAAAGCAAATCCTAACCCAAGATCGACCATGTTCTTGTCTCGCTACGAGAAGTAGAACATGTCCCACTTGAAGGCGGTTCCAGTCAAACAAATCTCATCTCGAACAGACCTATTGTCTTTCATCGACACCAGGATGCTAAAAACCTGAGCTGTCCTCAGCCGGGTACCATTATTGAGCCACTGCTCTTAATCAGGCAAGGGTTAAGTGGTGGAGCAGAAGAAATATAGTCCTGTAGTTTACTGTATTTGATTAAGTGGCAGGGCAGTTGATTTATGCTGCTAGACACTTGATCATTTCCCTCAATTGGGGTTAGTTCTTGCAAGAAGAGATAAATCACTTATTTAAACAGTTCACAGTGGGTTACAGAGAATCCCAAGAGCAGATACAGGGTTAGAGACATAAGTGACATTACAATTAAATTATGTCGCAAAAATGTAAAGATTTTTAAAGAACAATAATTTAGTTGATTTATTTGACTCATCACAGTGGGGTTTGTGCCATTCAAAGGATAGTCTTATGTGATTCGTGTTCTTTGTCCCTTTGAAAAAACCTCCTGAGAGTCTGTTAAAAGTGAAAAATTATATTTTTAACACAAAATAAATGATTTAGTATATCTCCCTCTGCACTAACTGCTGTTTGATGGCTGCTGTTTGATTTTCTAGAGCTGCAGTCTACAGTTATTATGTCTGTGTCTTGAAATATTGCCCAGTGGTAGAAACACTATTTGCAAAAATGAAAGTGCCCTGGGACAGGTCAGGAAGTCCTGCTGCTAGCGAAAATGATAACCAAAATGGGGCAAAAGCTACTGATCTAAAGTGTTATTGGCTGCTGTGAGCTCCCTAGTAAACCCCTGCTGGAGTGTGTGAGATTTACTGCTGCTGCACTCTGTCCTGTCTCTTAAACGTCCAGTAAATGCAAAGTCACCAATTCATGTAAAAGTTACTTGAGCAGGATATAAACTTGTGTTATATTCCAATTTTAGAGACTCAATTGATGCTAATTATCCATCATCTTGATTGGTACTAATAAACTTCCTCAGTCATGACTGCAAAGCCAGATGCTTAACTCATGTTACAACCTCCAACTGTTTTGGGCAGAAGAGCAAAGAGAAGTCACACATGCCAAAGACCCAAGGACAGGGATGGTTTAGAGGGATTCTACAAATATCTGAATTACAAGTGAAAGATGACATCACAAGCATTTTAAAGAATGTCAGGTTGGGTTTCATTGTTGTTATCACACCTCGTAGTCCGAGTCACAGAAGATCAAATCACCAAATCCAGTTTGTGGTGCCCAAGGATGATAGTTGTCCTAAACGTTGGTATTCAAACATCTTAACTCAGTGGCTGTTGTTGAGTTTGTCCTCCTGTATTTGGATTAAAAAATTCACCACAGATCTCCACTATACTCACTGACACCCTCACCCTCAAACCTAACGCATGTGATGTCATGTGGCATCACGATGCAAAGCCGGAGGCTTTAACATAATGCATGCTAGCTGCTAGTCTTGCATGCCCCCCTGAATAGAGCCAGGTAAGGAGAGAGTTGAGGCTGACATTTCAAACAATTGCTGGAAGCGGTTGACCATTCACAACAAAGTGGATCAGCTGGCTAATCAGAGCCGACTGGGCTTCACCACAGGTGGACCTTAAAGAGACAGGAGCTAAAACCAAAGCGTTTCAGACAGTGATTCGTTTTCTAAACATCAGATCGCTTCTCAAGTTTGAACCTAAATCCAAATCATGAACTGGAACAAATCTCCATTAAAGTTTCCTCACCTTAAACATGCATTGAGTAACCACCATTTCTAATCATGCAGTTTTGCCAGAAAGAAATGATTGTAGACTGGCATTGGGCCTTAAATCTCAAATAGTTCCACCTGATGGTGGGATTTTAATGTCTACTCAGACTTTTCATGGCAGGGTCTTAGGAGAGGCATAGGATTTAGAGATGAACCCTGTCCTATCTTCTCCAGGACACCTTTATGATGCGATTTTAATCCTCTGACTACACCGCGTTTGGGTCTTGAGCCTGCCAGCGCCTTAGGCTAACCTTCCCGTGGATAATGGAGTCAGCAGGCTGTTCCTCATGCTCTAGACTGACTTGTTGGTGATTCAGGGGTCATTATGGGGAAGTGAGAGCTTGACATTTACACAGAGACCAGAAGCAATTCTGCCCCCCCACCCCTCCCCGTTGAACACTGTGGCTTGAACGTAACACTCCCTTGTCTCTCTCTGTCTGTCTACATCTCTTGCTGTTTCTTCTCTATGGTCTCTTACACACCATGACACACTCCCATTTTCATATCCGTCTTAGTCTAGAAAGTGCTGTGCTATGGACCATGGATAAGAAATGCACAGTAATACTTATTTTTAAAAGCTGTGTTTTATAATTAAGGTATTTTCAAATTCAAATGCTTGGCTCCATCTCTCCTTTTTTATGCATTCACATTGATCAGGCTTTGGAAGAAAAAAAGTTCCTTCAACCTAGCCCTTTTTTTATTTTGTTGTCTTGACATGTTTTGAACGTGGTTTTCACCTGCTTTCAAATTACTGTTTTACCTCTCCAACTCCAATTTGTATCCACGTCAAAACCCTTAACCTATCCTGCTGTCCTATCCCCCTCCCATCCATACTTTACACTCTTTGCTTCATCTCAGCCCTTTTGTTTCTTCTTTTGACTTCTCTTTCTGTTTCTGTCTTTTCTGTTCATATATTAACCCAATGCTCAACTTCAAACCCACCATTCTATCTTTCTCAAAACTCGCAATCCAACGCATCGCCACGGCCCCAGCCCTCTCCTGGGGTCTAATTAATTTACTGAAATCTCAATGAGCCTTCCACCCCATTACCATAACCCTGTATCTTGTTTGATACTCTCTGCTGGGGGGCATTAGGATGATTACGTTCAGGATCCGATCTGTCTCTTCTGCCGTGATGAAATCATCCTGTTCCCTTAATAAAATGACATGATGATGGCGTACACGCCCCTCACTCAGGTCAGAACAAATTGAATCTTAATGCTGAAGTTCTGAGGCTTCAGAGTTCAATCAGAGAGAACTGTGTGTGGGTGGTGAGTCTCCTAGGGAGGCAATGAACTCATCTGGAGTCAGGAGGGAGAGATAGAAAAGGAGAGATGGTGAAGATAGATACGGTGGAAGGCTAACAGTGAAAAAAATGAGAAGGGCAACTGAGAGAAAGAGCAAAGTTGTGACAGACATAAGGAAGATCATGAGAGAAACAGACAGAGAGAGAGAGAGAGACACATGCTTCATGTCTTATTCATACACAGAGGCGGCTTCTCCTACATGCTTTCAATACATTCACATAATAAGGCAGGGTGAGCTGAGGAGAGAGCCAAGACAAATGCAGCAGAGGAAAGTAGAAATGAAAAATGAAGACAGGAGAATCGATGAGGTCAGAAGCAAGGAGGTGAATGACAATTAGAGGAAGGGTCAAAGAAAAACGTGATCAAAGCAAGTGGAAGTTTTCAAAGAGTGCTCAGGAGAGTGAACAGTCATGCTGAAAGCTTTGTGCTTCAAGTAAAACATGCTAACATTCTAACGCTGACAGATTAAAAGGCTCATTTTAGGCAGGAACAATATAAAAACGATGGCCTCATGTTTGCAAGCTGATATTTAATAATCAGACAAAGCAAAGCTAGTTTTGCATGTTTGTGATTCAAATTTAACACATTAATTACGTACATACCCACCAGATTTTAAACATTAATATTTAAATGAAATGATATGCTGGAGTCTAGGAGTCTACAATGTGACTCAAACATTATAGACACTCCTTTCATCTGCCCAGGTTTCATGGTTAAACCTGAAACTCCATGGCAACAGCTTATTTTCATATATGTAGTCGATGGGTGACAGATCCTTTTCACCAGTTTGCACGACTCCTAACCGGAGTGGTTCTGCTGGCTCTTTTGGACAAATTGGGCCACTTACACATGTTCTTAGCAACATTTGCAGGATACACTAATGGAGGTCAGAAGTGTGACTGACGAAGCATGACACAAGGGTCTGATACTATTGCGTCACATACTGGCTAGACCAGTGATTTTCAACCAGTGTGCCGCAGCACACTAGTGTGCCGTGAGAGATCATTGGGTGTGCCGTGGGAAATTATGTAATATCTAGTGTTGCACCGAAGTATCGGCCGAACATCGGTAGCGGCCGATATTCGCCTCGTTAACCAACATCAGTAATAAACTTGACTTTTCACCGATATCATTGGTATTTGTGGTTAAACCGCTGGGCACGTGCTGCGGCTGGGGGAGCAGTCGCCCCGTCGCCCTCCTCTCCACGCCGCCGGAGACTCAGCGTGCGGCTCAACGTTGTTTTTTGGGGGGGGGGTCCTCTTCCGCGGTGCCTCACGGCGTCAGTGGTGCGGGTGCTTTCTTTCTCTTGGACCGCGGGGCGGTGTCCGCGACTCTGGACTGCAGTAAAGTGAGCCGTCATGTGGAAAGCCAGCCGCCACTCGGGTTTTTGTTGCGCGTCTACTAATGCCTCATATGGTAAAGCGGTATAGATAGTCAGAGCGCCTAAAAAGAACAAAAACACAACTATATTTTAGTCTCTTACTGCAGAATAAGTGAGAAAATTCGGCTGGCGCCTATCAGCTGACTTAGAAGTGGTGCGGACCAGGGGAATCCGACTGTTTAATTAAAACAAGGCATCGCGAAGGCCCACGGTGGGTGTTGACGCGATGTGATTTCTGCCCAGTGCTCTGAATGTCAAAGTGAAGAAATTTAATGAAGCGCGGGTGAACGGCAAGAGTAACTATTGGCACTCAAAACAGGTCAATCTGTTTTAGACAGGGTTGAAAGGTCCTGTTTTAAATTATCCTTGTGGTATTTTGACCAAAATATGTTACAGACATTTCATTAAGACCCCAAGGAACCATATCAACTGTGGTAAAATGGGTATAATATAGCTCCGTTAAATAAAGTTTAGTTAAATCAAAGATTGTTTCATAAATCTGATTCAATTTGTACTCATTAAAAGATAAGAGTAATAAAGGGCTGAAATAATTTTAAATAGTATTTTTTAATACATTTAGAAACTATATTACTAACTATATGTATTATATGTAGAGTGTCATTTTGGTTGGTGGTGTGCCCCAGGATTTAGAAAATTTAAAAAATGTGCCGCGGCTCAACAAAG
>CM028879.1:20502365-20529551 GCA_016801935.1 Platichthys stellatus
TAAAAATTATTTTGGGAAATCAATTTACAGTTTGTGATGCTACAGTAATTTCCTCTTTATACTGTTAATTAATTTAGATTGGAAAGTGCTACAGTTTCCTAGCAACCAAATGAGTCATGGCAAAGTTTTCCTTTTACTAAATCACACTGTGAACGTGGCTATAGTGTCTAAGGAAGGACTTCTTTCTGCGTAAAATGTCAAAGCAAATCCATCAAACGGGTGTCGAGATAATTCAGCAAGTGTTTAAGTTAGTTATGTCTATTGAAAATAGAAGGTGTATGAAGAAAACAAATCCATAGTGGTAGCCTAGAAAAACTACAGGAGAGGATCAGCCACTACATTTATTACTCAGCAATTTTGTGTAGAAAGAAGTTTTACCATGGGGAGAAAAATAACCATGCAGCATTTGTAGAATTCACAATGCTTCACATTCTGCGGGGAGAAAAGGTGCACAGTTGGCTAGAATCTCTAATGAGAATCCACCCTCTAGTCTTAGTCACTCTGCATGGAAAATAAATAATATCAACTTCTTTCCACAGATTTTCCAAGCAGTATGGGAGTGAACAAATGCCTTCCCCATCAAAGCAGACCTTGCTGACTGCTCAGCCTGTGTTTCATCCATAGTGCCTGATGGAATGAGGGACAAGAGCAGCTTATCGTTTAAAGGAAACTTTCCCATGATGCTCGATCCCTGCTGGCTGTGGTGGAACTCAGATGCAAAGGTGAAATTGTTCTGGTTCAACCCGTCCGCCTAGATCAGGGCTGCTGGTGCTACCAGAAGAAGTAGACATTGATCGAATTGTAATTTAACTGGATCCATTGTCCCCATCAAATTTCCCTCGGCTTTAGCCCCATGATAGTGATAGGAACCTTCAAGTGTATGTTCAGGTATTTTCTATAAACAGATTCTGCATGTGAATATGCTGAATCTATAGAGGAGGGACAGGGTTTTTGGGCCGTAAGCCTTCAGGTTTCTTGTTTGACAAGTCATTTATGAGCATTATTTGGTTGCCTGCAGGTAAAAGTATATGTGGAGAGAAAAGAGGCAACACATTGGCAGAAATGTATTGATTATGAGCTTTTTTAATTTATCTGCACTGTATTGCTGTTAGTGGGGATAAACATTTGATTCATGTAATAGAAGAAACTAGCAGGTCTGTAAACAGTGTTCGGAGAGTGGAAGACAAAATCTTCTGCCTACATCTTAAGCCCTACAATATTGGCTATTGCCCCAGGAGTCAGATTTGTTGCCAGACAATAGCCGATGGGCTCCAAGATTGATGTCCAGGCTACAGTATATGCCTTCCTGTTTTCTGACAAAAAGGTATTCTATATTTATTGATGGTAGATATACCAGGGTGGACTTTAATTAGTCTTAACTAACTAAAACATGGAACGTGTAGGAAAGGGAATAGAGGCTGGTTAGAGTCCACCATTATACTCTGTTGGAATGGATTGTATAGCTGTGAATCTTAAAACTCACATTGTTCATTTATATTTGTCCAGTTTATCCTCCATAACCAATTGAATACATGAATACAAACATGCTGTGTATATTCTTTATAGAGGCGATAAAGCAGATACAATTTGTGATGAACTTTGTATGCGCTGGGATCGTTTGAATATGTTTGCATCAGTAAAATGTCACATCTTTATTTAATATGTAATTTGTGACCAATAATTGAATATGAAACAGCAGCACTGCTTCGAGCACACTGCTGAGTGAAACTACCTGCTGAGAATGTTAAGCACATCCATCTGCTGGAGGTAGTTACTGCAACTCGCTCCCTGCTTCATTATTAATCCTGATTGTCCCTAATATTACAAATGCAACAGATTGAATGTGACGCTGTTGAAGTGTAGACAGAACAAAAGGAAATAGAGACTGGTTTGAATCCACCATCATACTCTGTTGGAATGGATTGTATTGCTGTGAATCACATTTAGTAGAGGTGAATGAAATTTAATCACACTGCCTTATATTGTATCATATTAGTAGATGCTTCTTATGTATTTGTTATAAATCAAAATTGTCGGCAGTGCTTTGAGATGCACATACCTAACATGAATACTGTGAGATACATAACCACGTACTATATGTTTAAAGGTTACTTATTGCATGAGACATTTTACATGTATTTTAGCACTCCGTACTGGGTGACTTTAGACACATGCTTTTTATCCTGTTAGTAATTATAATGCATTTTTTCAGATGAGAATATTGATCATGACACAGCCGAAACAAGTTGCAGGTCTTGGTCCAGGGATCACATTCATGACGTTTTATTAATATCTGTGAAGGCGGAACTACTAATATGAGACACTGTGCTGTAAAGTTTTTCAAATTATGTCCAGAAAATGACTATATATATATGTTCTTTTTGTATAATAATTTTTTGCGGACCTATCCCTTCCCCCACCGCTCCATCAGCATACTGGTGAGTAGATGAGTGACTTTTCATTTTTCACTGAACTATCCCTTTAGGTGTCCATTATCAGTTAATATGATTCCTTACTCGGGTTTCCTTTTTCTTTCTTCTTGAGGCTACTTTAATTTCACTTCATTAACGCTCCTCTGAAAGCCAGAGAACATGTTTTACAAAGCATGTAAGTGTTCATGGATGACCAGCGGTGGTAAAGCTATGCTTTTGTAGGGTAAAGCATTGGTAGAACTAATAATTATTATATTTATCCATGACATCAAGTGCATTAATCAGCTTCATGATTAAGTGTGTACTATAGCAATGCCTGAGAACAGGAGCACCAAGATTTATCATAGCTATTCATTTCTATTACACCTGTGCTAAAAAACATGATGGGAAAATGGCTCATTCTTTGTGTCTGGAATGCAGCAGCAGGACGGAGCATAGTCAGAGGGCTGAGGAGTCTGCGGCTGATCAGGGACACAAGATGAGAGAGAAACACCATTTAAGAGTTTTCTACATGAGAATAAAATGCTCAACTGAACTAAAGATTCAAAATGAAGCACGGTCTTTGGAGACAGTGAAGGCTTTGTACAGACTTGCAGTTTAAAATCTCTATTTTACAGATTAGCACTTTCAAAACCTTGAAGAAAGTGAACAGCTTTTCAGCAGAATAACTTAACAGAAGCTCTCTAATATATCACAGTTATCCGATACATTTACCAGGAGGATTGCTACATTTAATTTAATCGTTTACGGCCAGTGTCTGAGAATTGTTGGTTAAATCCAATATACAACATGTGTAGTCCCAAGAAAGCGGTGAGAGGCTGAGCTGGGTGCTCATGGGAGCTTGAGTTTCGAGGTTTATTAGACAGAATTTCCAGCCGTTTTTCTGAAGGTTGAGGGGGCTGAGGGAGTCCACTGACTGACAGGTTCTAGTGTGAATAGCTAGCATCAATTTATCCTGAGCTATGCATTGATCATCTTTGCAGGCTTGGGTATGGCTAGTGCTACAAAGTCCAACTCTTTTTTTCTGAGTTTCATTTGCCACTGCTCTTGGGCCTTTGAATAACACATGAAAAAAACAAATCTACACTCCTGTGTTCAAGCTCTGCAAACAAAGATGAGTTAACTTCTTTTCCAACCCAAAGAAATGGGCTGAGGAGAGAAAGAGGCAACGTGCCCGGGGGCTCATGGGAGCCGCAGTTCTGAGCCGAAAGGTTCCCAGCCAAACACTGTGGCTGTTGTGTTAACGTGGAGGGGACTGAGGGAATCCAGTGACTGACAGGTTTACATTTGAAAGGACCAGAGCTTTTGCTCTGTGCTCTGTGCCCAGTATGCTGCAGCACACACCACAATGATGGGCCAGGGAGGTTAACACACACAAACACACACACACAGGCCAGCAGAATATTGTTTACACACAGTCATATGTATACAACTGCTTTAATGTATTACACATCAGGCCACTATGACGTTCTGCAGTAGTGTTGTAGAAGGTAGTTAGAAACATTGTGGAAGACAAGCTGCTCTCATCATGCTATTTTAATGGAAGACATTAAATAACAAAAATATAATCACTAATGCTTACAGTCCTGGCTATTTTCTATTCAGGTGTGTGGCTCCAGTGTACTGTACCATGCATGCTGGTTCACTGTCGTCACTTTCTTGCAAACATAAATTAAATTGGATTTGCATGTATGTTGTTCGTCACACTGGTGCTTTTTCCTTCTCGGAAAACACAATGCCAGCTGTGGCAAAGGTCAATAGCAGAAGCTCTTCTTTTCTGTCGAGTCAAAAACGTCCATGATCCTTAAAGCAGCACGAAATACATTAAGCCTGTAGCCAGAAAGATGTTTTGCTGGAGTCAGTTTATTCCACTTAAGCTTCTGGTAAGCCCTGTGTTACATAGTTACAGTACAATTCCTCCACAGCCCTACCTTTTTGTACTGGGTTCAAACAGGACATTTAACTGGGTGGATTAAGGTATTTATTGCTATATTTGGTCACAATTGAGATGGAAAATAAAAACATTTTCTTGTCACCATGAGGCTCCACTACAGCATGTATCCTTAGTATGTGTGGGACCCTGCTGGATGGACATAGTTCATAGCAAAGAAAATATAATATTCTCCAAACATGATGGACTTTCTACCATTAAAAGAAAATATCTAGTTTGAGATCTGATGACTTTAAAGACCGGCGCATATGATTATGAGACATTTAGTTTTTCACTTACATTTCTATGGTCACAAAGTTGCTCTGGTCTGACTCTATTGTCACTCTCATGCTTCTCTGATATATCCAATCAGGATCTTGAAACATCTTGAAAAATGAATTGGTTTGGCCACAGATACATGTGATGGGGATATGGTAGAACACAGTAGTTCTAATGCATTCCCGTCCAAAGGCCTGATGAGGTTCTAGCCATTTTAAACAGGAGTTAAATTAACTGGTTTAGAAAATCTTGAACTAACTGTCATGGGTCCTCATCTGTGGAGTATTGTGGCCATTCACTGACAGTAAACTACAAAATGGCTGCTGTGTTTTTGTACTCAAGCTACTGTGGCTCTTCACTCAATTCTGAAATCGCTTTTCTCCTTTGGATCCTGTGATGACAGACGTGGTTAATCTTTTTAACCACCCTAATGACATGACAGGCTTTCAATTCTTGATGGACCTCACAACAATCCCCCCTGGAGAGTCTCATAATGGCTTCATCTAATTATGGTGGTAAACACTAGTGGTCTCCACAGCACAAAGCAATCTGATGGAGTGGACATAATGCATATTGAGGACTTATCTGTATCGTGTGTCCTGACTTACAGACAGCACTGCTACACATGTCTGTTGCCTTTTGCTTCACACGTTTTTGTTATAAAATGATGAGAAGAAAAATGAGCACTGAATGCAATGAGTGAAGACTGTTTTTAGGAGATATTTTTTTAGGTAGTCTACTGTCTTTTTTAACCAGTATTCTTAGCAAAGGTACCTTCGCTTTTGGCTGGCAGTATGTTCCCCTCTCTTTCCTAATTGTCTCTTTACTGTGTAATATCAGGATGTGTTGTGTTTCAACACTGCCAAGAACTTTCACCTGTCACAAAAAGTCAGGGAGGAGGATGTGCAGCTGTGGAGGTCAGAATACAGCAGGAACTGGCAGTAGTTCTGATCTGGGGTCAGCCAATTGTACCTCACAGCCAGCACTGAAAGGAAACTCTCAGCGTGTAAGGAGCGAACAAACACACCAAGTGCCAGACAAATGTTGTCACAGTTTTTAAAATATAAAACTGTTTTGCCTTCACACAAACAACTCACATAATTGTTCACATATCGCAAATAATCTGCTATATAATTAGTGTTTGAACAAAAGCAAGTAATGTGTCACAGTTTTTAATACAATCACCATTGATAGGACCAAGTGCAGTGAGGCATAATAGAGTATGCGTGCAAGATTTTATAATGGTTGTTAATATTATTTTATTCCAAAAAGTTGTAATGAGTTGATATAACCTCAAGAATCTGTATTTCCAGCCATTGATTGTTAATGTCATATGACGTCTTCTACATTACAAAGGGTCCATAATAAGTCCCCAAATTCATTATGTAAGATGATCAAAAGTCAACAAATGGTTTAAGTTACCTCAACCCCATTTTATGACATTGAGGTCAAAGTTGCACGTAATAATATTCAGATAACTTTGTTGCAGACCAGGAACACTAACCTCTGTTAAGCCCTGCTCTTCAGTCTCTTCTTAGACTGATGCCATCTTTTATTGAATACACGTTTGACACTGTACTCTCCATTCTACACAAGATTTTGAATATTCCTCTGACTCTCTGTTCCTCAATTGCCCTACGTTGCAAAATTATGCATCTGTGATAGTACACCCTGTTGGAGAGGTGCTTATCACCAACACATCTTTCTATCCAGCCAACGCCACCTGGCCCTGCTCTGGCTATCAACCACCCACTTGGAGGTTTGGAGCAGGTAATGTTTCTGTGGTGAAATAAATGTGCCCAGTTGGTGGGAAGTTGTTAAAGCTTGTGGGTAGAATCTGATTCGCTAACGGCTTGAAGGGAAAAAATCCATTCCAACCGTTGGTGGTACATCTGCCTTTTACTGTTCACATAGAACGACAGAAGAGGCAATTTTGTACCAGAGGTGTAAGGCATTACTGTCCGGTTGGTTCCATTAAAAGAGAAGCTGTGTTTGGCACAGTCATCAATTAGTTTCCTCCGTCAACTAAACAGAAATATCGGTCCATCGCTTAATTTACACTGAAAGAGCCATAAGCAGTCTCCCTTGACAACGCTAGGCATGACTTCTCATTTGAATGTTTAACACTGCATTAATCAATATTTTCAAATAAACAATATGTTGAAAATGTTTAATATTTATTATGAAACATGTTCGTAGTAAACAAAGCAATATTTACATAATTTTCAGCGGACTGTGAAGTTAGATGTTTGGAGCTTTTTAACTTAGCCTATTGGTTTGGCGTTATTAACTTTATTATTTTTAATCTCACTACTCCAGCTAATGGGCAACTACAAACATACCTGATGAACTGTTTGTTACTTCCTTTAACAAACATCAAAAAAGGCCAACACCATGAGTAAGCAGTGAAATAGTGACTAGCCAGTGAGGATTTTGAATTGAAGACAAAAGCCAAGAGGCTGAAACAGTTAGCTAACAAGTGAGTGAATATGTCGGAGATGTGTACACAATGTGGCGATCAGGACCACCTACAGATGTGGTCTGGCACATATATCTGATCTGAGTGCGCTCACACCTGTACTTGTTGTCCACTTGAGATCAGATCACAAACAAACATAATAATACAAAGTGAGTACAGTGGCGATTTTAGCCTGAAATTTCTGGTGGGGCAATTTTGTATGACGTCATATCACCGACACATAGAAAGAGGTAGCTGATTATTATAAGCAGTAGGCCTATAAAGACCAGTAAGATATACTATGTGCTGCATTTTGAGTGCCAGCAGGGAGCAGAAATCCTATTTCAAATACAATTCAAATCCTTTAGTGCTCAGCGCGACACAAAGATGTTGCCTATAATACAGAATTAAAGTAAAATGATTGCAACAAAGTAAAAAGATTAGAAACTCTTAATAAAGAGCTTTAGGAGACGTAATGCTACTTTAAACAGCTGCTCTTAAAATGCAGATTTGACTTTAAATACTCACGTTTCAGTTGATCACAGTAAATCTGTTTCTGCAGGATAATAATCTGTGCAACGTAGTCAAAACAAATGGGTTGACGAGTGAAATAACTTTACATACCATTAGATATCTTACATGATGGAGCTTATCCTCCAAACACACTCATCCTTATCAACTCTACCGCTTTTCCCCGCTGGGTGGACCGGATTACTACTAACATATAAACACAATACTAAACTTGACTTACCACAGAAACGGGAGCACAGACGTCTGTAGCTTCTCTATCAGGAGAACAAACCGAAGATCAAACCGTATTATTCATCAGATATGTGAGAGAGTGAAACCGCTTCACAGACTCGGGTCGTGTTCACTGAGGGGATAGCCTGGGAGCTGGAGTCGCGTAATTCGAGTCGAGTTGCTAGGCAGATTTCGTGGGGCACATCTGAAAGTGCCCCATCTCCCAATGTTAACTTCGGCCTGGTTCACGCTCATTGGTGTTTCCGTGGCAACAGTCTTAGGCTTGGGCCGTTGCCAACGGAGCAGGGACGGGCGGCAAGAGAGAAGCTTTTCACAGAGCAAGCACACAGACAGAAACACACACAAATCAAAAGACTCCAAAACAAGACTATAATGCTTACGAGTCAAGTTCATTCACACACACATTCACGCTACTTTGCAGAATATAAAATAAAATAAAATAAAATATATTTTGCCACAAAGTACAGATGTATTGAGCTTTCTGCACAACAGCGCCATCTGGATCTGGTGGAGCAGTGCCCCACGTGCCCCTAATGTAGAAACGCCACTGAGTGAGTATGTGGCCTTAGTTGAAATAATTAAACTTTGCGTATTGGATTCCATCTCATGGAGATACGCAAATCACGCTAGTACTTTCAACAGCCAGAAGACATGGGGCTTTCTGTTTAAGATCAAAACTGTGGAACTGAAGTGCAATAGGAACTGATTGCTGACGTCATTACGGCATTACGGTAGGCGTGCTGCGTCATTTCCTGTTTTCTTGCCACTGGTGGTGGTCGCTCTGCGAATTAGCTCCGCTGCTAAACACAATTGTTTCTCTGTAGCACTACGGCTAAAATCACCGGTCTGTAGTTAAACGTATTGTGACTATTCAAATGACTGCAATCTTATGTAATGACGTCAAATGTTACAGGGCATTCTGCCGCTGCTCCCTACTTTTTTTGTATTAGCACACAAAATAATACAAAACAATTCATCTAAGAGAGCCAATCGAGCATGTCTCAGACTTCACCGAGCATTCAGCTTGGGACACGCTGAATGAGGGATCTGAAAGAGGGACCCACAAATGTACATATTTGCCTTTAATGTCATAAAAATGAAGGTGAGGCAATTCAGCCATTTGCTGACCTTTCATCATCTTACATAATCAATTTGGGGCATCTATTTGCTTTGTACAGATCCTTTGTTATTCAGGAGGCTTTATGTGACATTTCCAATCAATAACTGGAGCTGCAGACTTTTTGTGGTTGTAGCAAGTGAGCTGCTGCTCTGAAGAGATTGGCAGGCACTGCAATGGGCCATAATCCCCCACTCCGCGGATATTAGAGGAACAAGCTGGGAAATAACAAAGGAGGGAACTAAAGGTAGTCAGAGGGCGGAGGCGTTCACCTTGCCATCCCTGCAGAATTCTTGGCCAAGAACCTTGCCAAAGTACTTGAGGGCAACACTGAGGAAATGAGTTTTACCCTGATATCACACTCTTAAAACAGGCTGCGACACGAAAATAATATTTGATTTGGTCGGATGGTTTGGGACCAAGATGCTATGCCCCTTAGTGTCACAACTGGGAGTTGCCAATAAAACCAGGCTGAAGCACAGAAGATTGGCTCTCACTGAACTTGTGTTTGTTGGACTTTATTTGATGACAGCTCATGGCATACGGAGGAATTCTTGAGCTGGACAAGTGTTGTTTTGGGCTGTACAAACAATTCTTTCCTACTCGCCCGTGTCTGTTTGGTCTTTTGGTGACGCACTGTAAACTGAGTGGGTGGAGACAAAGCAGAAGCAATCAAACTGTGCATTTTAAGGCTGGTGTTAAAGATGAATGGAATTTGGACATGTGCTGACTGCCCTGCTCATATAGTTTATTGTTGTCAACCAGCCCGTCGAAGGTGAAGGAGCTTCAGTTGTCATGGCCACAATTTAGTTCGAATTCAAAGAAAAATAGGAAACAATCATTAGCTGTCGTTTAAAAACAAGGGAGGATAAATGTAATTCTATGTTTAAGTCTGAGGATTTATTATCTATCCATTTGGATACAAAGGATGTGGATGTCATCATGGTTGGTAGGAAGGTGATTGCCCTCATTTCCCTCAGGATCACTAAAGTATCTAAACCCAGATTATTATGACATAATAACAGCATATTGTGGGGGGAGCGTGGCCCAGGGGATAGAGCGGGTGCTCTGCAACAAGAAGGTTGCCGGTTTGAATCCCACTCTTTCCCATCTGCATGCCTAAGTGTCCTTGGCAAGATACTGAACCACTAAAATGGCCCTTCATAAATGCTGAGTGTTCTAAAAATGTAAGTCGCTTTGGACAAAAGCGTCAGCTAAATGACATGTAATGTAATGTAATGTAATATTGTTTCAGTCTAAATTACTGGTAACATTTACTTCCAGCCCTAGATTGAGCAATTGTCATTAAGATGTCATTCCAAGTTTTTCATTACGATCACCATTAGACAAATTAATTAGTAACTATATATGTATTCATTGTCAACTTGTACAATTATTGCCACAATTTCAATAAAGTCAAATATAAATATATTAAAATTCTTGACTTTCTCCTTATTTTTAGAAGAGAGGAGCCCCTTAAAGCGTTACAAAAATTGACAATTAACTCATGACAGATAGTCATGGCAAATTAATTGGCTGTATTAAGCCGCCCCCCAGTCTGTGTGCTGGGCGCTGCAGTGCTGGCTTTGTGGCTGTATGCAAGCCGCCCTCTCTACGACTTGTCTCTATTAAATGGATGGTTCTTTTGGCAGCAGAGCCTGTGTGACTCGCTTGCACTGCGTATAAAGGATGTCTGGTCTCCTCAGCCGGCTACAGACAATGTAGACTCGTCATTGCAGGGGGAAATCCAGCACTCACACAAAAGATTAAAGTGTGAACTTGAACCGATAAAGTGTTGCCATAGAAAAAAAAAAAAAAAGAAACATTTCTACAAACAGAGGTGCCTCATAGAAACTCCATTAAATTGTACTTTGAGGCACTAAATAGAGTTAGCTCAGAACAACCTCAGCAAAAAAAAAGTTATTCGTGGACACAACTCATTCTTTATTTTTCAAAAGAAACTGTTGTTTTACATTTAGTATTATACTTACAATTTCATGTCATATCATTTAAAATGTGTTTAAATAAATAACACAGTATATCAAAAATAACTACTCTTAATGCCTCAGCATCTGTCAACTCAAAACCTGCATATAACATTAACCCTGTTAAAATATATTTGGACAAAAGTAAATTAAGCACTTTGGATGTCTGAACAAGTGCATACTAATTCATGTTAAAGAACAATAATTATTTCAACTGTTGTAGGTCAGAGGATATCAGCCTAGTAGGTGGTCCTTCATATAATATTGCCTAGGACACGTCTGCATTCCCACGTCGCAAAGAATGTAGCCACCTATGTTCCAGACCACCTCTGAACGTGGGTTCCAAACTGAACTTAGCTTCGACCACTTGTGAGGGGATCACTCCAGATGGATGTTAATACCAGGTCTGAATGGAGTTTTAAAGAAAGACAACAAGGTCCATGAATTGCATTTGCCACTCTCTGCACAGCTATAGATGGAGTCTCAAGCTTCAAGCTGAATGCCTTCAACAATGTGAAAGGTGTTTCAACTGAATTGGATAAGCCACATTGTAAATTTGATAAGTCGCTGATAGCCCACTCACAGCCAAGGATATGTCCACCTCTCCATTGTCCGTTCTCATTCTGGACAAAATGAATTTGGACATGTTGTTACTGTGTCTGTTCATCTGGACTGAGGTACCATCACTCAATAGCTGGAAAGCTTAATAGCTTTCCATCACTGCTGATCAGGGTGATTGTTGCTGTTAGCCTCAATGGTTCCTATAGCAATATGGTTAAGGCTTTCTGTTTAAAAAAAATATCTTTAACTAATGCAGATAAGTATATGCATTGTACCATCTCCGAAAGGTTCTTCCATTGGAGATGCCTGTGAAGAATTAGAGCGCCTTCTGAAGAACCATTTAAGAACGATTGTTTTTCTGAGCACCACAGTGGCATAGTGACGATTACTATGACCTTTAAATGAAGGTGTTTCCTAACACAGGAGCCTTACATGCTGTATTATTTGTATGGAGGAGAAAATGGATGAAAAGAATTCCCATTAGCTTGAAGCATTTTGGACAAAATTAATGTGGACATGTTTTTACTGGGCATGGGTCGGTTTATACTTCTGCATTTTCTCCCCAGGGCCCCTCATAACGTCAAACATTATGTTGTATGCTCTGGTCCTCACACCTATGTAGTGATTATTCAAAATATAATGCCAAAGCATACATCCGCACAGTTAGAAGGATCTGGGTTCTGAGTGTGGATGAGTGTTTCTCTGCGTGTGTTGACTCTCTGATGGACTGCTGACCTGTGCCGAGTGTAATCCACCTCTCACCGAATGTCGGCTAGAATTGGCTCCAACCTCCTGCGACTCCCAAAGCATAAATGGTATCGATAATGGCTGGATGTATAATCACAACATAGAGTCCCTACATCTCTTCCGATCCTATAAAAACTCCTTGGGGAGCTTTTGAAAAGAAACCTGCTCAATGTCTTCTTTCTTTTGCTCCTGGTCTTTATCAAGACTTGATTTACTCTGGTAACAGGGCTGTAACTGACACATACACTGGACTTATGCTGGGCAAAGATTCAAGATGGTAGGGTTTGATTTAGTTGGTCAGAGGCCTGTTAATTAGTTGGATTTTAAATAAAGCTGAGAACATATTAGAGGATGTAGCACTTGATTTACTTAGTCACAGTCTTACAACTGATCTGGACCTGACTGAAGCTGGGAAACCTGCAATCCTACAGAGTTGAGACTCACATAAACCCTTCCAGCTGGATGTGGGACAAGGAGTCACTCCAGAACAAACTATTTAAAGAAAAAAAGACAACAGACCTCCATCATTTCTACTTTACTTTGTAAAGTACACATCGCTCCTTGCAGGTTTGTCTCATATGAATGACCGTCAACTATAGTTGGCCCGTTTTTCAGTGCCACATTATAAAACCAAAAAATATCCATTATAACTTAATTGGGTAGCAAGCAATTAGAACAATTGTACAGACCAATAACACCACACAATGTGATATTGTCTTCCAGTTTGTAAGCAGTAACTGACCCAGACAGGAATAGTGCTAGATTTATACAAATAATAGCCTCAACAATCTCATTGATGGTCCGGCTCCATGAAGTGTTTTTTATCAGGCCAGTTATAATTGAAGTTGGGTCAGCCTGCAGGTCAAATATGCATTCTACATATATGATGATTTTGCTAATTTACAAAAACATTGACGAGCATTGTTGAGCATCATGTCAATTTCTGCTAAGATGCTTCCTGGGAAATCAATGCTCGAAAAAACAAGAATCATCCCAGACGACGATCCAATAGATGTAAGCTCAGTTTCACAGTGGCGATAACAATAAACGCTCTGAGCCTCAGCTCAGCCCCATTCACATTCCTCAATGGCTCCTCAAGCTTGGAAGAGAATGAACTGTGCCATTGTGGAGGGAATTCAAGCGGGCTGTCTCTTTTTCCTGTTGAGGGTTCAGCCAGTAATCAGGTAGGGATGAAGGAATCACAGAGGGAAGGTATAGAAATACAGATTGCTATATTTAATGACTCAGAAATAATATGAATGTGCATTTCCCCTTGGCTGGCGTCAGCAGGAGAAAGGGGGTCTGGACAGCCTGGCCAGGAATTCAAATGTTGGGACGCTGAACAGATGCTAAAATATCAGAGGAAGCTTATGTGAATGTTGAGATGTTGCCTGGCACGGTTAATGATTGCTAAACTACTGGCAAGGTTGGGTAATATGAATGGCACTGTAATATTAGCAAAGATACATGGTTGTGGATTTGGCTAAAGTGTCACAGGGAGAGTTACAGGAACCACTGGCCAGATTTGATGTCTTTGTTTGCACTTTCGTCCTTTTCCTTCACTGAGGTTATTCCTGAGCATTTTAATTTATCATCGTGGAGCTTGACGCATGAATGGACAGAGGAGACCGCCGGCTGGGGCAAGATGCAGACAGTGCCTAACACTCACGGGCCCGCAGTGACAAAGCCAAACCTCGGTAACACTCTGTATTTTTTACAGCACTGTTTAATTTTTAATAATGGCCCGACATATGTTTGAGCTCTGTCTGCTTTTTCAACACCAGTGACACAACGGCAGCGGAGGCGAACACAAAATGTGAACCCATGCATACATAGGAGGCGGTATGTTCCAAAAAAACAAGTTAGATCACTTCCCCATCACAAACTTCTTTATGTTTTCCTCTTGTCCCCTTTCTCTTCCCTGCCCTCCTCCTCTTCTGTCAACACATGCAAACTCATCCTCTCCTCGAGTCCCCTGGGCCCATTTAGCTGCCAAGAGCCCCAAATACGTGTCTGAATCTTAATGAGGGGCCACTTTGGTTGGAGGATTTTTAACAGCAAGAAGCGAGAGAACGAAACCCTCTGAGCTTAGGCCATTTGATGACAATCAACCTGTGATTGCTCCCTCTTTTACCTTATCTTGTAATTCTCCTGGAGGACACTTACAAGTTGTTTATAGTCCCAATAAGATTTATATATGTATATTGACGTAGACTTGACTTTTACTTTATTTGACAGGGACAGGGCATATTAATTACAGCTCTGATAATATGCCAAAGGTATCGACAGAGGCTTATTTGTATCTGTAGCCCCTGAGCAGGCAACAAAAGTGCAGACTATTCAAATAAAAGCAATGGAAATAAACACAATTAAACAACAATTGTCCAAACTACTTTTTCCTTACCAGTTTAATAAATTGTGACTTTTTAGAATACTGAAGTGATAGTATCCTTGTGGTTTCTTGTCTACAGTTGTTATTGTTTGTTTGTATAGGGATTATATTGTGCTTCAGTGTAGTTGTACTGATCTGTCCCCCACTTGTCAGACCGTATCTGATGTGTGTGATGAAATGAGCCTGTGGCCGAGTATGATAATCCAGCAGCAATTGATCAGACTCTGCTGTTCCTCTCAGCTCAGCAGACCATTTCAGTTTCTTTCAGCTCGTTGTGAGGGTTTTACCTTTGAAGCACAAGTTTCCTATCACTACCAAATGCCGCATTGCAAAGTTAGTGACTGGCCCCTATTATTGCAAACAATCTAATGATTGTGGTCAGGTAACCTGAGGTTTAGTGGTTTAGCTCCAGGAGAGCAGATCCAGAGGTATTTCCTCTGGACAGCTTGAGTGCAGGGCAGAGGCAAGGGGAAGGCAGAGCAGCAGGTGGAACCCAATGTAAGTGTTGGAGCAGCTCCAGAGTCAGGAGTGGCAGCACTGGAGGAGGCAAAGGAAATGGAATTGCTTTAGAAGAGCTCATAGCAATATACAAGGCTTGAGCATAGCAACATTTACCAGTGATGGAGATTACGATCTGAGAACTGAGGCTTCATCCATACCTTTGAAATGACATATGACAACACCAGTGTTTTTGATCAGCATCAGTTGTAATCCATGTCCATACTAACACACCTGAATGGGTACACTGGGCGTGTACGTGCTGATGTACACAGGCGTCAAGTGTTAGTTGCAGAATTGTCGCAGACTGCTGGAGTAAAAGCTTGTGGCCTATGCATTTCAAGGTTCAGTGTGTTAGACTGAAGTGAAAGAGATCCATGGAATATAATATAATCCTAGTGATGTTTCCACGATTGTGTTTCATTTAAATTGTACAAATTGTTGTTTTCCTTACCCTAGCATTTGGTCCTTTATATTGAATCACTTTATATTTACATCAGGAGTGGGTCCTCTCTATGGAGGCCACCATGTTTTCCAAAGTAGCCCAGACTGGAAAAACTAAGCACCTTTAATGGATCATCTATGTTCCAATACTAGCCAAGGCAAATAACAGGTGTTTGCTTTCAGGTCATGTGACAGGAGCCTGTACAGAACTATGAGAGGCAAATAAAGTCAATGGGAGGCGTTTAATTGAGTCTTTAGAGATTAAGAAGTAATCAGTCACGTAGTCCTGACTGGCCTTGGGCTTGGGACTGGATTTCAAGGTTTTTACTTGTTGTTTTGCATGTGTTTTCATGCTGGTTTGTGAATTTCCTTAAAGGCACTGACTATTACTTTGCTGCGGCCAGTGGCGTTGGTCCTTGCTCTGTCCTTCCCGCTGTAAAAACTAAACATGAATACAATCCAGTCCTTCATGTCCACACTGATGAACACTGACTTTGCTGTGGAGGTTGAACACTGCAGACAGTTTAGATACACAGGACATGTGCCGGCTGCAGGGCTCAACTTGTGTATTCTGCACACGTTCATCCCAAGACTATCCAGACAAGCATAAAGATTAAGATTTTATAAAGTATAGAGATGACCATATATGTGTCTGTGTGTGTGTGTGTGTGTGTGTGTGTGTGTGTGTGTGTGTGTGTGTGTTTTCAAGAGAGAGTATATTTTTGTGTCTGAATAACAGAGTTCTCGGTCACCCATGGAACACACACCATGACAGTATCACCTCACCACCTAACAATGATTCAAACAGCAGGTCAGGGAGGTGTAGCAGTGAATCTCTAATATTTACTCACAGCTAAAGTACACTTGATTGGAATAACTGTTACACAAGAAATATTCAGAAAATCTTTCTCAAATACATGTATAAAGCTTGGAAGCATTTTATTTCATACGCCTTTACTTTGAGACACCTCAACAGACAGGAACTAATGGAGGCTGTTTGTCTCTCTGTACAGTATAAATCTCGGAACTAGTCCACTTTATCTCAATTACTGGAGAAGGCTCCAATGGATCTAAATCGATCAGTCTGATCATTTTCTCTACTTTTCTTGTCAACAAAGCCAGCAATGAATTGAACGTGCTAATAAGTATTGTGTTTGTATCTGTGGCATAAAGGGTATTTATTTTTCTTATCTTTGCCCACTGGCTTATAGCTATGTGTTGTTTACAGTATATATACTAACTGTTGTATTTTTTCAAACATTGTCTGCAATTTCCAACGCAAGTTCACATCTTATCGAAAACATAAGCTATCTAATTCAATTTGATACTAAGCACAAGAGCAAACAAACAAATGTTGTGTTTTTACTTTGGAGACAAACTGCTAAAGTGGAAATGATTCCATGAATGTTGTTGCCAGATGAAAATCCATTTTTTTTAAATAACATTTGTTCTTATTGTCGAGATATAATATTTATTACTGCTTCTTTGTCAAAGAAGATGAAGGTGAATACATATATGTGGACTGGGTTTCTAATATATTTACGTATATCACATTTCAATACAACACACGGTTGTGTTTTGTTGCCGTCAGCCGTGGCATGTTCAGACAAACACAGACAGGCTGACGGGGGCTGAAAGGAAAGGGAGGGATGCGGAAAGAGACAATGACAGAGAGGGAGTGTGGGAGCCTTCAGCCCTGTGCGATGTGCTCAATGCTAACTGCTTGACTTGGTTCTCTGCCAGAGGCTTATTCAGAACCAAGGACAGCTCCCCTGGTCTCTGAGTCGCTCGCTGGGGAGAGACACATTTAGATAAAGTCTCTCTTCCACTGTCTCGCTCTCTTTGTCGCTCCCATTTTCTTTTCTTGAAAGCCCGCCCGACTCACCGGGGGAGCCCACATTCAGCTACAGTCTCTTTGTTTGTCAGTCTTTCTTTTCAAACTCAGTGAGGAATGTCACATTTACAGCCAGTCTCTCTTTCTCCACTTGCGTCTCCAAGCTCGATTTCCCCTTGGTCGCTCACCAGTCGGGCCACATTTAGAGTCTGCACCATAGGGGAACACCATGGCCTTTACCTCCTTTTCAATTAAGCCCAGTCTGAAACTCACACAAGAACACACACATGCAATTACAGCCTACTGGTGTCAGGAGACGAATGGCATAGAGATATGACCTCAGAGAAATAGGCACACTAATGCACTGAGAAGGACGTGTGCTTGTAAGAACATGCATCAGGGCACGCACACAGAGTACAATCATACCGAGCAATTACCAGCTGCTAAATCTCTACAGTCGTTTTCAGATGGCAAATCTCTGCGGTAATTTAGGACCGACTTCAATTTCAGTCGATTTTTTTTTTTTTTCAGCTTTCTGAGCGTTTCTCCCCCTAATGGCCCTAAAGTATTTAGTTAAACACACACAGACTTCACACTTCCACGTTCCACTTGGTTTTGAGGCTGTATTTATCTAGAGACATGTCTGGCCCAAGCCAATTGTCAGGATGAGATTAAAGGAAAACATCCACACAGGTGAAATGCTGTGTGTTTTAAGTAAGTCATAAGTGACTGGACAAGATAAGGTTAGAAAAACATGAATGACTGTGAATCGCTTTTCAAAACATCGAAACAGAATAGAGTCAGAGTCATAATCACAGTGATAATGACAACTAAAGGGATAATGCACAATGTCAGAATGCACTATGGGCAAAGCTCACATTGTACTGAAATATTGACTGTATTCGTTAAGAAATCGTTAATAAAGGGCTTTTAATAACTCAGAGAAGACGCTTTTCTTTTCAAACCGCACAATGTGAGCCTCATAACGAAATGGTTCTTAGTTTGGCTCAGAAGAAGCTGACTAGCCTAACAAAGCCCTGATCTCATCCCCATCAGGGTAAAGTCAGAATTAAAAAGGTAAAATACTTGTCACACCGCGGTGAGGTTTGTCTTGTCTTGGGGTTTCTGTCTCATAACTTCCTGTTTTATTTTGAAATCCTAACTCTCCTCTCGTTTCAGGTCACTTGCCCTTCCTCATGTGTCACTGATTCCAGATTGTTTCCACCTGTTCCCTTCACCCTCATGTGCTTATAGTCTGCGTCTCCCCTTTGTCTTGTACCGAAGTGTTTCGTTCTTCTTCGTGCACCTAAGCCCTTCCACAGCCATAGTCGGATTTTCCGTGATCTTTGCTACGCCACGTAAGTTGTTTTCTGTTTCCTCCATGCGAGTGATTTTTGGTTTGTTAAAGTTTTCTAGTTTAGCTTATTTTTGTGTTGTTTTGGTAATCTGTTTTTCTTCCTCCCTTTTGGAGTGTTTTATGTTTAGAGAGATTTAGTTAGTTTATTGAGCCTCCTTTTTAGGTGAGCCTTTTCTTTTGTCCCGTTTTCATAGTTTGGTTTTCCTCCTTCGGGAGCGTTTTTGATTTCCTGCCCTAGCCTTTTGTTTGACCTCCATCGTGAGCGATTTATGTTTTAAGACCTCCTTTCCTAGTGAGAGTTTTTGAATAGATTAAGCAAGTTTTTTCATAGCCTGATCTTTTGTCACTCTGCATAGAGGAACCAATTTCAATAAAGTGTGCTGGCACGTGAACCCTCTGCATCTGAGTCCTCATTCTAGTCCAGGCCTGACAATACTGAGGTTAGAAGCCCAGACCCCTGATCGCAAAAAGAAAGTTGTAGAAATTCAGATATTTTGTTGTCGTGGTTGCAGTCAACTATTTTATTGTTTGCAAAGCTAGGAATAAAAAACTGCTGAATAAATGTATTGGCCCAACGTAAATTCAAATATATTAAGTTTCAACTTATCATATGCAGTAATATGATCATCAAGTGTGGATCCTAAAACCCTCAGATTCCTTATTGCTTATTCCTTAAGCAGTCAATAGGAAAAAAAACGATGTTTTGCTTAATTTTAAGGCAATGATCATGAGAATGAATGTCATCTGATAAATCTACTAAATAATATTACAAAATCTAAATTTAAATAAAATGAATGTTTTCTTCTCTTTGTATAAAGCTCAGCAGAACCAGACTACAGCCGGCAGGAACCAAACTTACTTTAAATTCCATGAATAAAAAGGGTTCAGGGACTGACAGGAGGATTCTTTCTGAATCTGTCTCTCGGTCGTCAGCCTGCAGCAGCTCCTGCACCACTGCTGCTGTGGGTTCAGCACTCTGGACAGCGGCCTAAACAAAAGGCTTTAAACTTCATTAATAACCTGACAACAATTCACTGTTTGACCATGGTTTGTAAAGACTGGACCACACGGCAGCTCAGAAAGTTTGATCATACAGTAGCTATAAATCAAAGTGAAAGAAGCCCACGACAGTGTAAGGAACAATCCCTCTCTTCTGATTGTGATTTTCAGTTTGAAATGAGAGTCAACCAACATGACATGATCATATATTTCATCCATGATCTATGAAGAGTAATCAGTTAAGATTTCACCTTAATTTATTCATCACCAGTTTTCTGATTGGGTCTTTGGGTTTGCTCAGTATGTCACGTAGTCTCTCTCTCTTTCTCTCACTCTCTCTCACTCTCTAACTCTCTACTAGGGTCAGGTTAAGGGGCTAAAGCTTAGCCCCTTAACCTGACCCTATTGTCATAATACATTCCTTAGCCGCTACACAATGACTGTTCTCACTGAGAACTCACTTGTCTTTTATTTGAAAGTTAAATGTTGATGGTATAACAAATTTGATGGTGGGATTCAAATGTTCAAAGTCTTTGGTTGAAAAAAAAAATGTTTAATGAGTTGTGACACCTTAACAAAAAATTAAAAAGTAGTAATAGATGAAGTATGAAGAGTTGATTAATTTACACATTAAGGGATCAACTTGTGATACAACCACTGTTAGTTTAATAACTTAAACGTATAACTGACGGACTTTTGTAGACTGCTGATTTCCATTCAAGCTCTTCAATATAATAATTATAAAGTATTTGCATTGGAAAAAAATCTGAGCTCGGTTTCAGTTGGAATTCTTTCCTTCTATTACCTTAAAAAACTCAAATGCAAGAAAGCAGGGAAAGAGAGAGGGGAAAAGAGAGGATGCAGATTAAAGATTTATTGCTCAGCTTTCTCAGCTGAATGCATACCTGCCTTGGTCCATGGAAGAGGAAAAAAAAGACTTAAATAAAAACAAGGTTAGAAGTGGAACACATCCAGATGTTTTAGAAAATAGCTCTGTCCAGGAGAGAACACAAATAACTACAATTGCTCAAACTAGAGATAACATCTACATCAATGATCTGTCAAATAAGAGAGAAGAACACTGTGATCCAAGTAATATTGGGCTTTGCTCCTTGGAAAAGATTTGTAAAAATTTTTTTGGTGATTTAAACGGCCGATAGTGTGCGGACGAGAGGATCAAACGCAGAGGATAAAATGTGGTTTCCAAAATACACACATACGGGTAACACAGGGCAATAATCGAAATCCATGCTGTTCAAGTTAATATAATAAAATAATGTTTTTACATCCATTTTAAAAGACGTTGCCCGTTCTCGATGAGTAAACTGATCTGATCTACGAATAAATATTAGATCTCCATCCACCCATCTAGTCTGAAGTAGTTTATAGAAAGGCCATTATATATGTGGCTAGTATTTGAAAAGAAGGAGAAGTCCTAAGCTTCTGTCACACCATCAGTAAAAGAGTGACCGGGGTGCAAGTTCAACATACCCAGGATATGTTATTGTTGTCTGGCCTCACTGAAGCTAACACTGGCTCTCCTGATAACCTGTACTATAGAAATGCTTATCATATGCTCCGGGCAGAAACAGATACTTGCCACTCTTGTGTCCCTGCAGGGCTGTTGAGAGGTTTTCATCTGTTATCACAAGGTTCAGGATTGGTTACCCTGAGTATCTATAGTGATGTGACATGGTTAGAGGATATCCAGCTTCGTAGGACTGAAAACTCAGTTACCTCAACTGACTTCAGAGTGCAGGCCCCAGGAAGAAAAAAACTGCTGGTGTGTGGAGCTAAAACAAGTTTGTCAGTAAACAGTGCACTGAACCTTTGACTGGAAAACGTAGCTGAAGTTCATTAGAGACAAATGTAGAATGATCGCTGCTAATTTAAAATGAAGCGGTTTAATATAACATTTATATCCTGACGTCAAAAATGATGCAGGTAGAAACTATAGACCACGGGCTGTGGATAAACAGGGATGACTTGACATCTCCCAAAAGTGAGGCCAAACTATCTGGATCACACTCTGGTGTCTGTATATGTGCTTGTGGGCCTTTAACACATGTCTACCTGCTAGCTGGTTGTTGTCTGCTTCTTTCTTTGTTTTCTTTTTAACACCAACCTGCCTTTAACTGTAGATGCAAATTATTCTGAAAAGCAAACTCTGGTACATCTATTTCATTCATGAGTAATTGTATTCATATTAATAAATGTATATTGTCCCTTTACAAAATAAAATGTTATTGGTTACAGTATAGCTTATAAATTCATCCGCCTTCATTTTAACATGTGGGAGATGGGCCATACTAAGAAGTGACAATACAAACGTTTTTATAAAAATCACTGATGTATATACAGGTGTGATTCATTCGGACAAGTTTGTGTTTGATTTATTACTGGGAGAAACATCATGATGAACAGATGAGACGGACTCGCAGTGGGTCAGGCCTCAGCGGGATCTCGATAGCCGTCTTATAAATGAGCTTACAGTGCATTATAGACAGGACCTTTATAGAAACTGATAGTCCTTTATTAGTCCTACTCTTGGGACATTGAAAAGCATTTGTGACTGCAGCAGAGGAGGATGGTTAAAGTACAAGTAATACAGAAGTAAAGAAATGCAAATACAGGGCTTAGAAAGTCCAACAAACAGGTTAAACAGGTTAAACAATGTAACAGGATTGTACATGTATGATCCTTAGATTGCGAAGATAGTAAATAAGTATTGCACAGTTAGAATAAGTGAAGCCTGAGTGAGGCTACTGTGCTGGATGTGACCTACAGGGGGCAGAGCTGGTTGCTGAGCAGCAGGAAAGGAGCAACCTGTGACACCTCTCCTTCAGACACTTCTGGTATATCGGTCACAGAGGGAGCTGCCCAGGGAAATGATGGTGTCCTGGATGGGTTGGGACTCGTCCATCATGTCCCACCACCTAGACTGGGTCAAGTCTCTTCCTGTCTGCTGTCGAGAGGCTGCTGCCCCAGCAGAACTGTTTACAAAGCCATACTGTTCCTGTTCAATGGTAATTCATTATATGAATGTATTCCTGCAAGTTGCTATTGAACCTGCATTTCATGTCAATCTACGTGAACTCAGTTTCTCCCTGCATGACAGATGACATTAAACGCTGTGCTGTGACAGCCGGGTCCAGCTATCCACTTTGTATTGAGACAGCCAATTAACTCCAGCCAGTAGTCAGAAGCATTGTCATGCAGGTGGCTGCACTGTATTTCTGATGGTAGAGCCAAGGCCTCATGTGTTATTTATTCCAAAGTCACTTGGGGTTCAGGGAATATCCCTCCCTCCAGAAACATTGCTGGCACTAACGCTCCCTCTCAGGTTCCTCAGCTTTATTCATTTATGCAATTAATGCAATTTGGCTGCTGGCACCAAGACGAGCTCTCAGGCCCCAAACACTCAATACACACACACACACACAGACACACACAAACACACACAGGCACACACACACACACGTTTTTCCAGTCAATTTGTGGTTCAGAAGAGCTCCCTATTAAATAAAGTGGCATCCAAGCCCTTTAATGCATCACCTATTTAGAGTGAGAGAGGTAGAGAGAACAATAGATAGAGCTGACGTGGAGGTAAAGAGAGCAAACAAATGGGGAGAGATAGCAAAGATGAAGACGGGATGGAAGATGAATTGCCTTTCTGCACAGCTGTGGGTATGAGTGTGCGTGTGTGTGTGTGTGCGCGCGTGCGTCTGTTCAACTCCTACTCTCTGCCTCGTACACCTCATTATTCATGTGCAGAGTCTTTTAGCGCTGCCATACTGATTGCTTCACACGCGCAAAACAAACACACGCGCGTACACAGCCTCTCGTTCCGAATCAGACACGTACGGTGTATAACCCGACCACACACAGACACATTTATGCAGGTGCTAACTCACAGCCTGCCGATAAGTGTTGTGATTCATTCACACGCAGCTAGGGAGTGTGTGAATGTGGGTTAAAAAACTGAAACATGCTGACAAATACTCCCACAAATGCAGCGAGAGCCTAATGTTCTCTTCATAGTACCCTCAGCTACAGTAAATTACCAAAGTGTGCGTGTTCAGATGAACCTACTGTATGTATCTGCCCTGGGTGAACAGAATTCAGTTTTTGTATTGATTATAAGACTATAGAATTTGGGTTATGTACCAAACTAGAACGCTACTCAGGGAGCAGACATCCACCAAGGCCCAACAGTCTCCAAACCACAAACCAAACTCATTTTTATTGGGACATGCACCAAATTATTATTATTATGATATAATATCAGTCCCCTTTACATGCATGATTTTTTTTTTATTCTTTGAAAGATCAAGGGAAATTATGAAAAACACTCACAACATTACAGAAAGTGAAAACTAGTAGCTGGATCTGCCTCCTGATCCGGATCTAAAACTGAGATCCATAACCCATCCTCCCATCAAGGAATCTGTCCAGTGGTTTTTGTGTAATGCTGCTGGCCAGCACAAATAAACAAATGCAGACAAATACATAACTTTGGCGGAGGTATTGATTAAATATGCTCTGCTCCCTGCTCTCTCTCTCTCTCTCTCCAAAGAACAGCATGCCACTACAGGAATATTCATCACAAAACCTGTCATCCGAATAATCATTTATACCATATCCCATATATTAACTGCATATACCACAGTCTTTCCAGAAAACAATGTCCTCATTGCTCAGTTAAAGTCCATGGAGTTTGTGGTTTTCACCCCCGGAAGAGAAATTTTACTTTTGAGCTTTTGTGCACCGATATACCCTTGTTGCACTTTCAGAGCCGGCACAGCTCTTGAGGTGAGAAAAGGAGATTTGAGCTGGCATCACTAACCTGACCCCTGCACTGGTGGAGGTGGCCTGTGGTCTCTGTGTGATGAAGCCTGGCCTGTGGGCCTGCAACCGCACCGCTCGGTGTTACACTGGAGACGATAGATCACAAGCAATAACACTCCCCTGCTGCAGCACCTCTGTGCTCCCTCAGTTCCCTCCTCTCCTCCTTCTCTTTCCTCAGACATTCTGTACAGTTATTCCCTCTACTCTCCTTTGCTTCCTTCCTGACATAAAAAAACATGTAAAATCAACTCTTTCCTCTAAAATAATCAGCCCTGTGAAGGCAATTTACTATATAAAATATAACGATATAAGACTTGTGATGATGGGTGTGGATGTTGATACCCGACCTGAGCCTACCAGGACCCGATGATGACTTTTGAAATTATATTATGATTGGCATCTTTGAGGTCGGCTGAGCTTTCTACTTGATTTCTTCTGTCTGCACATGCACGTGATCAGGGAGGTTGGATTCTGACAGAAAAAACTGAATGCTCATCGGGTTTGGTTCTGCCTCTGCTAATTTCCTCATAAGGGCCAGTCAGGTTCGGACAGAAAATTCGGCGTAACTTCTGATAAAGAATAAATCTGGATTCTGTGTGAAACTGCAGCGGAAAATGGTCAATGCTGCTTTGGAGGGTTTAATCAGCGAAATATAAAAAAAAAACGGGTTTAAAAATGTTTTCGGCCATTCTAATTGATACTAACATCTTGAATGCGGTGCTGCTGCATTTTGTGTATCACTACGTCATTCTATGAACTGTCTCTAAGCCCCTTGAACTCTCTGTGACGCCCAGTGGTCCTGCCTGAAAGTCGGTGTTGGTGTGCATCCCACCATCAAGCGTCTGAGTCTAGCTTAACTTATGAGGAGCACCTTATTTGCAAACTGATTTCTCAATAGATATACACACTCTTAATCTTTAATGAACGTGGATCATCAAACTACAACCGATATGTTGTACTTCATGAGGATTTGACAAATACAAAAACAAGATTAAAAGGAAATGGGTGAAAGAACATCAACAAATAAAAGCATAACCCCTTTGGCACAAATTAATCATGTTGGGCGGCAGGTTCCGGCAGCTTCATCTGACCATAAAAAAAAAGCCCACCTATCGCCTCTTTCTGATGTTTAATGAGCCTCCATTTTTTTCTAATCATGTTTTTTATCTCTCCTTGTCTTTTAATGAAAACGTTCCTCTTTTACCTTAACATAGAAGATCAAAGCAGGAAAAGGAGCTCCTGCTAATTGGAGGTAGATTTGGCACTTTAACAATATTTTGTTTTGACTAATTTCCTCCTGTGCCAAGGTGTGTACAGAGGAGCGGGGGTGGGGTTGTATAGGTAGCAAAACAAAAAGACGGTGCAAAAAAGAACAGAGCGGTTATTTTGCTCTGGTAATTTCCGCTCACAGGTGAGTTGCAGGAATTAGTCGAAGCAAAAATAGTGGATCGAGAATTAAAGAGGATGCACATGATCGCTTAAAATAACGAGGGAAGGTAGAGAGCTAACGAAAAGAGAACAATCGACATGGGAACAGCTAACAAGTCACTAGAGGGGAGAGAACACAAGAAAGAAGAGAGACAAATGCAGCTCCGAAGGCAGGAATCCCGATGTGTTGTTGTGCCTATTTCTGTCAGTGTTGGAGGTCAAGGGCATAAAATAACACTGCGATGGCAAATCAAGGAAAGACAACAGGTTCAAAGGAGAAGAAAAACGATTTGGCCCAATTATCACCTCCTGTTTGGTGTTTTTGAAGTTTTCATTGCATAATTATACATGTGAAATACCCAAAGGTTAAACAGCCCTGTGGGGAGTTCGGGGTGCTATATCATTTATCAAGTCAAAACACTCGCCCACCCAAGGATTCAAGGTCAGCGTGCCTGGCATTTAACGGGGCGGAAGAAGTGGGCTGAGATGAACGATGACATGTTTCATACTGCCAGTATAGCGGGGGGGGAGGGGGGCATTATGCAAAATATGGTTGACTTTTTGGTTCTGAGGCCCTGCTGCTTTTTAACAAATTATAGATCAAAAAACATGAATGGTAGATGTTCAGAGGCAGCACAGTTTAAATTATATATATTACGAGTTAGATATACAGTAGGGTCTAGTTGTTTAACTCGGAGGCTTCTGAAGCCGAAGATGATGACATGTACCCTGACTATTTATCAGTGAGGGTGACGCTCTGGCTCAATACACAAGAGAGTGACTGGCACAATGACTCAGACGCAACTTTGCAGTAAAATAACTGCATGGCTCATATTAACCTCACATTTCCTTCTTCCTTCCAGTTCTATAACTTAAGGCATCTGGTTGAGTTGTTCTATGGAACAACCACTCAAGTCAAGAAGTCACCTTCCCAGCTAAAAAAAATGTCTGTTGTACCCACAACCTTGAAACTTTTGAGAGTAAAAAGCTCCAGAGACCTATTTTCTGGAGGTAATCTAGCATATACAGTCTTCGGTTTGCATTTCTACGAATGCTTTTAAATAGTTTGCCCAAAACAAAATAAAGAAGCACTCAAAGGGAAATTCAAATATATT
>CM028879.1:20536690-20595871 GCA_016801935.1 Platichthys stellatus
ATTGAATTACATTTTATAAGTGTAGGAATGTGGCGTTGTTATAGTCAGTGGATCAGCAGCAGTTTAAGCTCTGTGTCCGCGGATGCGCCGGGCCAGCTGGATGTGCTGGCAGCGTGGGGATCAGCAGCTCCGTAGATCCCCGGCCCGTTCATGTCCGGGTGGACGTGCAGCGGTGTGGAGGCACCGTGCCGCAGCAGGAACAGCTGAACACCTCCGTCTCGCAGATGTGCATGTAGGTGACCGAGTGGCTCTGGAGCCCCGCCGCCCCGGAGCTCGGCTCGCTTTTCCGAGGAGCGATTTTCCCGTCCGCCGCCCGCACCGCGGTCACCGGCGAGATGAGCTCGCTCTGTGTGGCCGACACGTTGACCGAAGACTCTGTGGGCAGGTGAACGAAACACGTCGGGAGTTGAACGATTCGGTGATCTGCCGGGTGCGAGTCTTTGGATCGTTCGGATCGTTTGCACCCCCCCCGTTGAAACGAACGAATGACTCAAAAAGAGATTCGTTCATTCTAGTGAACGAGAATCAAAGAACCGACACGGTAAAAAGATCCGAACTTCCCATCACTATTACAGTGCTGTTAAAGCACCAAGATGTTTGGTTTCATGTAAAAAGGTTTAACGATAACTGTATTTTCTATTTCTGCGATGCTTAAAATAAGAGGACAAATATCAAAACACATCCAATTTTACAATCCTGTTTTGAAAGCTTGCCCTCTTTAAACAAAAAATAAGGATTAAATTTTTATACTTAACAAAAAATGGCCAGTTCATAGCAAGGTAAAAGCTCTACTCCCAAAGTGAAAGGAGTCAATCGCCTTATTTTGGCAGCAATATACCTGCAAATTTGTTGTCTAAAATGGGTATAAGAAAAAAGCATGATTTTTTTTTAAAGTTCAAACCAATATATTTAAATTTCACATTCTTTTTTAGTGACAGTGGGGAGAAACAGAGAAATAAAGTGCTGTAGTTTCCAGTGGAGATCGGCTTGTTGGAGAATCCTTGGATAAAAGTGAAAATAGAATTGTTAGAAGTGGAGCTCCACAGTAACAGCAGGTAACTTGTGGGTGCTTCTGTTGTTACTAAAAACAGAGGAACATCATAAAGCTTTACTCTGTTTTGCTTTCTCGTGTGTCACATTTATCACGTCCACTTACATCGGTTTCCCAGCGACTGTCGACGTCACCTGAGGTCTGAACAACCATGTTACCCCAGATCTATAAATAACCAACTAAAGAAATAAATAAATAACTGATGCCAGGATTATGTTTGCTGATACACATGAAGCTGCTTGTATATTGCTATACGGGATAGCTGAAGGAGTTAACACGTGATACAAACATGCAAACAAACAGCGGCTCATCTCAATTGTTCCTCAAGTGTCATCAGCTCAACTCCAGCACAAATGAAAATCTGTGCTTAGTGCTGGATGTAAAACACACACATACCGTGGACTGGGAGCTGTGCAGCTTCTCCTGGAAATACAGATCCTATTAAAAAGCATGAAGTAGGCTACAGTACAACAAAGTAAACAAGAAATGTCCTTTTATTTCAATTTTTTTTAATTAGATTTACAGCATAATCCTTAAAACCATAATTTCTCATGCACACTTATTGAACATGGATATATTATGTAGGAAACAGATATCCAGATATCTGCAGAGGCAAGCATGGCAGATGTTACTTCTTCCCTATCCCATTTTGTAGCCTTAAATATGTATACATATACATCTATAACATGTAAACCTATCATAGAATACAAGATGGGATAAGAAAGAATTGATATTATATACATTACATTATAACTTACATACATTACTAATTAGATGAAATGTTAAAAATGAATATAAAAATGATATTTACTTTTATACATTTACTTCCTCAGGAGTGAGTGAGTGTTAGGAGCTCACAGAGTGTTTTGGAGTTAATCCGGGGCTGATAGATTTGAACAGCAGTTGCCCTTTAAGTTTTGTTGTCACTGCCGGATCGCATCTCCGACTGAAACAGCATTATTCTCCGACCGGCTATAAGTAGAGTGAAATTATCCGCCGCTTGCTGTCCTGGTCTGAAATGACAGGACGGGGACCTGTTATACTACAACAGTCCAGCTTTCGATGCTTTCTCTAGGAAATTCTACATTTCTGCTCCGTGGGGAGTTTTTGACCTTTTAGTCAAAGCTGCTTCACATTTCAAGGGTAAACGAAAGGGCACACGGGCGCGTGACAGACAGTAACAGACACAGGCTGACATGAATGAAATGAGGAAGATGCAAATCATGCATACAATCTCATGCACTAAACACACACACACACTTTTTTGGCCCACACACGTGCACAGATTCAATCACACAGCCTAAATCATCCAGACACACTTATCCAGCAACCTTCTCCTAAAGTCCCAAAGAAACACCATGTATCTCATCAACAAGCCACCTCTCTGTCTCTCTCTTAGTCTCACACACACACACACACACAGACACACACACTGTCTTCAAGATCTCCCGCTAACGAACGTCGGCAGCCATTACGAAATTCCCCTGCTCCTTCTCCCTCCTTAACGAGCTTCAATCAGCTAACGGCCCACTTTGAAGTGGCGACAGACTCGAATAATTAGAGAACACTGTGCACAGGATGAGGGAGAGAACGAAGAGAGAGAGTAGGTGACTGAAACTGAGGAATAGAGAGGAGAGGAAAATTATAAGGAAACCGCCATAGAAAAGTAAAGAAAGGAGAGAGTGGGTAAAGTGAGAGAAGAATCAAGTATTATTTTAATTGTTTTCCATCCTGTATTTTCTTTTTTTACCGTAGTTGCCTCCAGGGAAAGAGGTAAGAGGTGGAGGAAAGTGAGGCAGAGCAAAAACAAATAACTACTCAGGAAGAAAAGGAGAGAGGGAGGAAAGAGGAGTGTGTTTGAGCTGGAGAGAGGTGGAGGGGAAGAGAGGAAGGATGCTGCCAAAACATTTTCTGTAAAACACACGGAGAAAAGAACTGCTTGCGGCAGGCGGAGAAACAAATACAGCAGAATTCAGACACAAATACAGCACTGTCCTTGGTGTGCACGGACACACACATGCACACACGTGCACCAAATTGCAGGAAAGTGCAACACGCCACTGTTCACTCACTCAGGAGGGCAAAAGGTTCCAAAAACAAGAACAGTGCACATGCGTGTGCATGGCTAACGCACACTAAAAGGGTCTGCGTGTGAATGTGGGTGGATGGAAGCTCAGGTAGATGAGACGTGACAGGAGGTTGGTGGGTGAGGGAGCTGGAGAGAAAGAGTATACAAATCTAGAAAAACAGATCTCCATCCCGCACGTCACGCTCTTATCAGCCGTGACAAAATGGAGAAAAGGGTTTTATCTTCAGGGGAATGGAAACGCTCCACTGTTTCCATTCTGTTACAATGCAAACGCTTGGTATCAGTCAGATCCCAGCTGACAGGATTCACTGTGGAGCTTTTTTGGCCAAATGAGTCTCCCAACACATCAACGTGGAAGAAAGTCACGCGTGGATCTGCTGCTTTCTTAAAGGAGGTCATGTTCAAATACAGAGCAAAGGACGTGGAGCTGGTGAACAGGCTGACATGTGGAGCTGGAGACTGGAACGCAAAATGTCCAGTTATTTTCAAAGGGCCAAGGTTATTCAATGTCACGTGGTGGGACTCAGAATTGTGAACTGCCACATGTCGCACTACTGTCCAACCAGTTTCATGTAGAGGAAGAAAGATGTAAAGCAAAGCAGTAGTGATAAGGGGGATGTAGCCACGGCAACCAGGTCCTGTCGACATGCTTGACCAGACAGAAACCATATTTGAGAAAGATGTATTTGCCTTGTACCATGATTTCTATGTGTGGTCCAGGTCCCATTTGCCAAAGGCATTTATGCTTCATTGAATAATTGTGTAATATATAATTAATGACCGGCTTATACAGTGACAGCCGCGGTTGCAGTGACAGTGACAGTGGACGGTGATTGTACAACACATGACATTGACTCTGTAGACTGACTTTGATATTCACATATAGTGACGCTGCAGATCCATTCATTTAGAAAGAATGTAACCTGGGACATTGGCAAGGGGATTAGACTCAAACACTGAGAACCCCCAGGAAACCAGAGTGCAGGTGCAACGTCTGTAATCACAGTCTGATAAGTCGGACACAGGGAGTTAGTGCAGAGCAGAACAGTTACAGGCAAGGAGCGGGTACTGACATGAGAAGGCTGCATTAGCGATAACATGAGAGACCATGTGTACATGGCAGAACAACAACTATCTGTCAACTCAACTAGAGTCAGTAAAGATTGTAGCTGAGCTGAGTGCCTGCAGCGGGCGTACGTCTGGATATACAATGACTGGAGGATGTGGTTGCTGTGTCTGAAGGAAGTACCTCGGACAGAGAAGCGGCTGATCAGCGCTCTAACACATCCACCAGACCTGCGGTGAGCACTGTTACGGAGGTGACTGCTACAAGTGAACTCATTAGCAGTCTGGGGCTTCAGGATTAGCACCTGGAAGGCACAGCACTTAACTTAAAAACATGGTGACAGGAGAGACCGACTGTTAGAGCCACTTCCCTCTGATAGGAGGCTGCGGGCCATCAGACACAAAAACACTTAGTTTCCCACCTGCTGCTGGCCTCTTCAACAAGGCCCTGGACCCAATCACTGGTCACTGCTCAAAGGTCCCTATATGTGACTGTGACACTGTCCATGACCATTGAGGTCATACTGTACACACTTGAATCCTAAATATCTTATCGTTCATTGCACCACATATTGGACTGTCCATTTTCTAAGATTTGTAAATTTAAATATTTTATACTGGTTGATATATTTTTACATTTTTATTTAAGCTTGTTAATAAACCCTGATTCTGAATCTAATTTTGAATTTCTGAAGTCTAGCCATGGCTCTCTGTGCCATAACTGAGTGTAGTCCTAAAGTGGAGACACTTGTGCATCAGCATTCTTGTAAGACTTTGGAGATAAGGATAAAGAGTGTAAATACTGTGCACATGCCACACCGACAAGTTAGGTCTCATTCTTATATCCATGAAAACAAAAGTTTGAGTTTGAGGAACAGAATGGCAGCCTTGTATTAGCTATATTATTATTGTAATGGTATTTATTATTTGTTATATATATATATATATATATATATGTGCATGCTTATAAGTGTATGTATGTGTATGTGTTTGTAATTTGCATATGTATGTCAATTTATTTAATTTTTTTCCTTAAGCACTTTTTTATCTTTAATTGTTTTCTTTTCTTTTCTTCATAATGTTTATTTCCTTGTATATTGTTAAGAATGCTCTTAAAAGCAAATATAGAAATTATGTGTTTTGTTTTTTACACTTGAACAGACAGCATGATTTGTGTTAGTTGCATTTCCAGTGGTTGTCCTAAGTGAGGCTAACAGTAGCTGTAGCTTCATATTTAGTGTACAAACATGAGAGTGACATCAATCTGCTCATCTATCTCCCAACAAAACAGTGAGTAAGTGTCTTCTTCTAAAATGTGAAATCACTTCTTTGACACAATTGATGTGGAGCAGTCAGGTTAGGTAGATCCATCCACCTACACACTTCCACCTACACACTGTTCATGTGTGAATTGATATTGATATGGCGGGTAAACCTGCAATCTTAAATTTAAATCTGTATTATCCAATTGGACCTTGATCAACGTCAAACAACGCATATTGCATTGTGTCTTATAATCACATTAGGAGCCATTTCTGCACATTATTATCTTCTGATGAAGTGAACCAGGTTGTCGGGATGTGTGGGATGTAACAGCGTTGTCACTGTGGCATGTGGGTGCTTCAGTTTGTTTCTACCTGGAAACAAATCTCTTCATTGATGCTGCTGCAGGATGTTTGTTGTTTCCACAACATTTACATATGTTATAATCTACTGATTGACTGCCTATGCAGAAGAACGCAGGCGGGTTGTGTTTCAGGTTCTTCTGCTGTTTGCGTTATGCCATGTGTGTGTGTAAACAAGCTCTGTGGTTTATCATGAATGTTCATCCTTTAACATCCAGCAGTTTGGCAACGCTGCTGCACAACGGTGTGCTGAGCCTGTGCTAATTAAAAGAGCTGGCAACTCATCATGCTTTGTTTGTCCTGCCGCTCCTTTCCTGCAGCAACATTCCAGCGAAGAACAAATACAGCACCTCTGTCTGACTGAAGCTGGATGTTGAATATAATGTAATAATATCAGCAAAGCAGTCCAAGGTCAGCAGAAAAAGAAAAGCAACTGATAAGGCGTGCAGGACTCTATTATTGCTGCTGCATACGGGAGCTGTGCCCGGGCAACAACCATTAACAGACATGAGGGAAACAATGGGAATAAAATAAAATGGAATAGGAGAGGGCTTCTCAAACTTTCCAGGCCGACACCTGTGAGACAAATTCATGGTCTCAGCTGGAGACCAGCCCTCATTAAAACATATTGCCTCTTTTGTCAAGACGGCAGGACAGGCAAGGTTTATTGTGAAGCCGCTCTTTTATTGCTTTGTTACATCAAGAAATCATAATCACATTCAATTCTTAGATATTGGTTGAAGAAGGTTTTGGTGCCCACTAATTGCCAGGAAGACTGGCAGCCGCTGGATCTGCAGCATATTTAGAAGCGTCCCACCAGGTGGGAGTTTGGAAAGAAATCTTTTCATCTGCTGTATGGCACCGAAAAAGAGAAGAGTGGTTTTCTCCCTGAGTAACTGAAGCTGAAGCTTACAGACTTATTCCCGGTAACAATTCCTAGAAGGATTGTAAAACAGAACGAAAGATGATTTATAAGATACTTGGTCTTAAAAGATCAGGTATCAAATTACTTTATACTATGCAACATGTGGTCGTCCAAACAAAGAAAGCTATCTACCTCCCTTCATTTCAATATGGTAGAAAAATTTATTTGGAGTCTCTTGGATCTGGCTGAATTTGTGAACATTTGTGTCTATATCCCACATCAAGTCTGCATTCAAAGAAGTGCCTCATATTATTTCTAATATGTTTGCAGAAGTCACAGATATTAATGAACCTTGGTGGTAGGCCATGCCATACAACCAGTCTTTAAGAAAGGAAAAAAAAAGGAGAAAGGTAGTTAATTGTTTGGAGTTAAGGAATATTAAAACATTTTAGTCACATTGTTATTTTGTAAAAATGTCAATTCAGTTTAGAAAATATTTTTAATATATTAACTATAGATTCCACAGGTTTATTTCCAAACAAATAAATGTTTGAAAATACAGGCTGTAAACATGTGCGCATACTGAGACGAATATGATTTTTTTTTTTATATAAAATTAGCAACAAGCTTGTGAGTTGACTGATTTCAGAGCCCACGGTTCCCACAGATGGGAATCTCCAACCAGAGTCCAGGTCCAGATTAGAGTATGGAAAAACAGGAAGGAACGCACCAAAACAATTGGGTCCAGCTGAGACGTTTGGCTGAGTGAGGCACGTGCTGTGAAGAACTGATACCTTGACTGTTTGCGTGAATACTCATCTCTATACCAACCCTAGAATCCTCTACCTGAGAAATTGCATTTGTGTCAGTGTGACCCTCGAGCGTTGAGAGTCTTCGCCAATCAGCCTGCTCTCATGTGGCTGGTTGAGGAGCTCATGATGTGATAACTCTGAAGTGTAGATGGACTAGCAGATGTATGAGACATGAATTTTTCTCCCTCAATCTCTCCTTCGTCAGCACCAGGAGAAATCCTGATGCTGCAGTGAATCTTCAAAAACATCTATAGACCTAACAACTGAATTCTGGTCGATTCCAGTCCATTCATACCTGTGCCTTGGGCTCTGCTGTGCACGAGGGCAACATGCAAACCCCCTCCAAAACCGATTATGTCCCTCCCTGGCCTTCATCCTCACATGGCACGACTTCTGGCATCTTCATTGGCTGTACATGTCCATTTATGACAGTAGATTCCCTGCTTGCCTATGATGTTAAGTCTGTGAGGTACAGCAAACATGGAGCGAGTAACACCTTGCCTCCGAGTTCCTCGGAGAGCTTTTCGTACACCTCTGATTTTTCTAACTACATGTCGGCATGGCGGAGAGCCTTGGGGATAGCCCTTGGCTGTGATTTGGTCCGCTAACGACAGCATTTCCAAAAATACATAATTTCCGGACTTCAAACTTCCTGTTTCATTCCCTATAGCACAATAAACCTAAAGACAACTTTGTTTCTACGATTAATGTGACAAGTGTGTTAAGCCAGCGGAGTTGTCCGGCTGACGGTGGCTGGTTAGAGCACTAACGGCATGTGTGTACGATCACATACGGTTATAACGCCCTGTCATAATGGTGCTAGCGTGCTAGCCACCATGCTAACTGCGGTGGTAACAGCGCAAAAACCTGTTGTCACGACTTTAATTCCACAGCTATCATGACACTGAAATAGCAACGCAGTTCGGAAACAAGGCAAGGGAACCGCTGCGTTAAGAAACGATAACATAAGCATTTTGACCCGCTGGGTGTCACTTTATTTCAGCTAACACTGTCCTTTCTACGCGTGTTCAGAGTCAACTGCGATTCTCTAAGGTCGTGCCAAGCAAGTCCTCTTCCATGTCAAGCAGCTCCAGATCCATCAACAGCCTTTGTCTGTTAGTTTCCATCGTTCACTGTGTGTGAGGAAAGCTGGGAGGAGGTAAATAAACAATCGTGGACGTCTTCTAAATACGCCATGAGGTAGGCTTCTCTAAGCTTGTCTTCCGTTGCGCCACCTACTGTTCTGGCAGTGAATTGTTTTCAGCACCCACACAGTTCGGAGAACCATAAATGAAAAAGAGTCCGTTCGATCCGTCCATCCGTAACGGACTCGGAGTACCATACATAGGCCTTAACTGTACAATAACTGAATCCCTGCCACAACCCAAACATGTGATCTCATTTACAGGACCTACAAATGCTCTCATTTAACCTAACTAATTTTCACACACATTCTTTCCTCACAATGACCCAGTAACGACCGCCTAATTACCCTGCTGTAAGCATATAAATTGTTTTATTAACAAATGACTGGACCGACAACAGCTGCTTACTAACTGTGACTGAAATGTTCTTATTTGTATTCCCCTCATATACTTCTACAACATAAAGCCATGTTCTCGCTATATACATTTTAAAGTAAACTGTTGAAGGTTTTGTTAGGATGTTTTATTTCTTTATTTTTCTAGGACAAAAACTCCACAAGTTTCTGAAGCTGTTTGGCGAGATGTCGACCCAAGGGGTACTTTTCCTCGCATTTGTCTTCCTTGTCAAAAGCTGGAGCCCAAAATACCCACAACAAACACCTGACTGCTGACAGCTCAGTCAGAGAGCTGGGAGGGTTAGTTAAGTCAGCTAATGCAGCCTGGAGCCTAAGTTCCTCAAGCAGAGATGGGGAGTGTGGGATTTCCCCTATAGTAGTCAGTGTAACGACTTCCACACTCTTGTCATATGGTTTCATAAAAATAGATATTTTTTAACATCTCAGAGCTTTTTTCACTTTTTTTTGTTCGACACTTCTAACAAGGGAACTTAGTGCTCACTGGCTAGAATTGTATTTGTTGTCTGGCAACATCGGCTCATTGAAAATTCCATCAGGTTGCATTGGGAACTGGAGGCTTTGCAGAGTTCAGTGGCAGATCTTTTCAAGATAGACGCCTCTGGCCTGGTGCATGCAATAGTTTTGAAAGGGGAAATGGAAAGGATGCAGAGAGCAATAAATAAGTCATCGAGTAAGTTCTGCCCTCAGACCCAGGCTCAGTAAAAGTGCCGAGATTCAAACTGGGCAAATTTACTCTTTCCCCTGTGGACAAAACTCACAAGCAACTTTCAGGAAACTCTAACCATCATGTGTCAAGCTCGGTCTGTATTATCTGAAGATGGTGAGGATGAAAAACAGGAAATGAATTAGATGGAAGAGTGATTGGGTTATTCCAGAGACACCTGAGTTTGAGAGCAATATACTGATGTGTTCTGTAGTAGCCTCTCAGCGAAGAGACGGAGAGTTGTGTGTGTGTGTGTGTGTGTGTGTGTGTGTGTGCGTGTGTAATAATTCCTGTGTGGGAACCAATGGAGACTGATTGTTTCAGATATGAAACGTCTTTCTTCCTTCTCCACTGTCACCTCTTAATTCACCCACCCACACAGAGTTCGACTGGCATTAAATGTTAACCATAGTGGATGTATAACTGTGTGTGTTTGTGTTTTACCCTACAAGTGTGTATATGTGTGTGTGTTTATGTTAAAGTCTGAACATGTGTTACCTGGTTGCGTCTGTGATTGCGAGAGCCTGAAGCGGGGCATATATGTGTGTGATTGTGTGTGTGTGTGTGTGCATGACTGTGTATTTAAGAGAAGAGTACATAGCGGACTTTCAGCTGCACACACGCTCACATACATTAGTCCCCTCTGAGCTCCACTCTTTTCTACCCTCTCTTTCTCATGAGTCCTTCTTATCCCGCCATGTTTCTTATTCACAACTCTTTCCTGAGTCACCATTTTCACATGGCAGCCTGTTTTATTTGACCTCACACTCAGAGTGCAAAGCGTACATTGTAAACACGATAAATACGGCTGTGCTCCAGATCCATTAAGAGACAATGAACAGTGAAAATCTGGGGGGGGGGCAACATTAAGACTGGAAAACAGACTATTACATTATGCATCATACCTCCTTCCTCCGTCTCTCCCTTTATCATTTAGTTACTTTCTGTCTGAAAACTATTCTTTCTTTCTCTCCTTAAAGCTTTCTTTCTTAATCTACCTCTGTTCCTTGTTCTCTCTTTTCTCGTATCCTATTCCCTTGAATTCTCAATGGCTGCTGTTGTTGGAATCATGCAACTCATTTTAGCACAAAATAACCACTTGGGGGGATGAACTCTAAATTTTCATAATCCCTCTCTCTCTCTCACACACACACACACACACACACACGGACAAAGTTGGAGCAATAAACACATTTCTCGACTCTGATCTCAGTTGCCACAGAAGGAAACATTAGACACATTCTCTTTTCAAATGACTGATTCCCTGCATTAGTTTGTAATCAGTGATGTAATAAATTCTTCTATATTGTCATAATACGATAGCTGAAATCGCAAATCTTCGGGCAGGCTAAACTTTCATGCATTTTTTTATTTACAGGGACAAAACAACAAAGGAATGAATTGATTTTGTATTACAATTCATATAATATTCCTTTATTTACTACCTGACATGTGCATGAATGTGAACGCCTCTTTGTAGCTGAGATTAGGACTAACAGAAATGTACTTTCTTGACTTTTTCGCTTTTGTGAGTTGCCTCATAGGTGCATAAAGCTTTGAAAGAAGGAAATTGTGGATTTAGCCTTCAGGAAGAATGGAGACGGTCGGAAAATCTATTCACACAACACGCCGGGTTATGCAGTATAATGAATGGACTCACCTCTCTGCTAACAGGTCCATTTATTGGTTCCAAATGCTGCTGTCTATAGTGGCTTATACAGCAAAAACTACATTTTCTCTGTTTCTGCCTCTCACTCTGGGACTTAACACCAAAAAACAGGATGTTGTGCTGTGAACATTAAGAGCATGTAGGTAAGGTAAGGTTATGTGACAGGTAGTGTCTGTCTGTAGCTCCCATGTTGTGGAAGGGTCACCCGCTTCTGAGAATGTCATTTCATTGCAGGGTTTGTATGGTACCACAGAGCACAACTGTCTATGTGCGAAACCTGGTGAAATTGTGGTTCGGAGGGGAACCATTATTTTTCAACCCTGCCTTTCGCGGGGCTGATGGATGTGAGAGGAAGCAGCTGTGTTTCAGTGAGGAGAGCAAAAGAGCAAACCACCAGCCTGACTCAGCGAAATTCATCTGACAAATATGTGTCTCCAGACGATTGGTGAAAACTAGTTGGTAGCTAACGGAACCTGTGCATTTCTTCAAAGGCTGTGTCCAAAATCACTCACTTATCAATATATCGTCACATGTTGTGAGTTCACCATTTTGTAGTGCTGTCCGAATGTATTGTGTAGTATGTGAAAATGTAATACCCAGAGCATTTGTTTTTTTCCAGCATGCATTGCGCTCGCGGCAGAGGGAGCAGATAAAAGAGAGGGCATCAGGAACAGCCGGACCAATTCTATCCAGGAGATTAAAAGGCTACCAATTAAGCATGCTAGCAGTAGTGTAATAAATACAGGAAATGCTAAGGCATAATAAAAGACCCCAGAGGTATAAATTCCAAAGAAAAACTCTCTACGACTAAAACGACATGTCAACTTGTTTGGTCGCAACCATTTCTGGAAACATCAACAAATAAAACTTTCCTTTTAGAGTCAGATCTTTTAGAATTGTCATAAATCGTGAATACTACAAGATGGCTTTGGATCAAGTAAATATGACGTGTTTTAACATCCACACTTTTATTCAAAAATGTGCACATGGTACAATATAAACCAAATAACACCCAAAGTGACATTTCACATCATCAGTATTCAGCTGTAACAGAAAGACTCGGGGGATGCATGGCTCCATTTTCCTCCTCATTACCACTTTACTTGAAAGGTCTAATTTTAAAGAAAGAAACCCTTAATGTGCCTTCTCTAAAGCTGAAATGATAACCAGAGCGCTTTAAAGTGGGACAACATGTCCAAACATAGATTTCTAAGTAAATATGCCCATTCCTCATTACAGCTGAGCAAGCCTTCAGGAAACGTTTGCTGCTTCACAGTCTATAAATATGATACGCTTAATTTTTTAGGCCTAATTAATCATAGCTCATATTTAAACCCTCAGTCAATAAATCAAGATAAGTCCATATCGGTTTGTTATAACATAGGTCATGAAACAACCCTGCAGCAAACGTATAACTGTATGATGTTACAAAGCTCATTCAAAACTGTAAATTATGACGTTTTGTCTTTCATCCGATTTCGTTTCCTCTGACTTCAAAGTCCCAGTGAGAGTCTGGCTTGTGCTTGACCTCATTTGCATCAATCACAGGGGTAGTTAAATTGGGTACAAATCTGGAGACATCTGCCTGTGCCAGTGTTTTAGTACATAGCTTAAGGCCCTTCAGAGGAAGTGTGTCTCTGTGTCTCTCCGTCCCAGATCTACTGAGGGGAACAGACCCTCTGTCTCCGTGCCAGCATCTGGCATTAACAAGTGTCCTGGGTGTTGGGACTGTTGTTCCGACAGAGCACAGACACATCAGACACAGGAACAAATGCACCCAGGACGCCCTGAAGATGCTACTCAAATTACCTCGGGAGCTATAGTAACAGACTGAAATCGCAGTGCAGATTGAAAACAGAATGTAATGAAATGAAAGGATCTATATGTAGAGCTCACCCACAGAGGTAGAAATTGTGTTTATTTAAGTGTTGTGGTTACAAGATAACTTTGATGTTGCTTTGTACTTTGTTTTAGAATTTCAATTTGCAGCTGTCTAACTTTTACTTCACTAAATGTCAATGGGGAAATATCGTATCATTTGTTCCACAGCATTAATTTGAGAGTTACTAATTACTTTGCAGATACAAAATACTCTGTATAAGAAAGGTATAGAGTGTTGCATTGTTTAGGATTTAAATACCAACATTTATATAGCTACAACAGCTCAAATGTGCTCAATCTCCCGATACAACATAATTATGCTTCTTAGATTGCAATACATGAACAAGGAAAGACTATAACACAATATTTCATAATAGCACCGTGCTGCACCGCAAACAAATTTAACATTAGTGTTTATACTTCAGTTACCTCAGCATATTTTTCTGGAAATATTCTGATACTAGAATATAAGTGGTAAATTGTTTATTTTTCTGTCCTGCAAGATGCTTCTCTCTTATAGTTTACGATAGCAGATAAATTCAAATTTACTTCTCTTATAACAGCAGCACTTTTAGTGTGGACTGGTCAAAAGAGGTGACTCTGTGCTCTGCTGGTTTAGCACATTTCCTAACAATGCCTGGAATATCACCAATGGTCGTGTTGAGAGGAGATTTACTTTGTTTTAAGATCATAAAGTCATAACAAAGCAGAGAAGGACCAGCGCACAGAACAGAAAAAGATTCCGCCTGCAGTCTTGTTCGAAAATGTCTGTATTTGACATATTGCAGGGCCGCACAGAGAGTGAAGAAATGAGCAAAGGGGCAATGAGTGCAAAAGTGCAGACGCCTAAGTCCAGGCTGGAATTTCAGGTGGTAATCATAAGGTGCCTTATTTTCTGATATGTATAACACAAAGTTTAAAATGTAATGTAATTTTGTTAAAGTTACAAAAGACCTTTGGAATTTTGGAGTTTGATTATATAATATATTAATATTGCTACTTTTAATCAAATAAAGACGCAGAAATTCACCACTGCGATGGAATCAGATGGCATCTAATCAAAACAGGACTTTAATATTCATGGCTGGAGAGCAGACAGAGTGAGGTCAGTAGAAATAACTCCATCATATAAAACCACTCTCTCATTCTGTGTTTGAGTTTTAATGTCGGGATTATCTTACGCCAATTTTTAGCAAAGTTGTGTTGCAAATTTGTATTTATTTTCTGTTTGTTGACCCTTTTGACCAGACTTAATCTTAAATGAAAGGAGATGCACAGACAAGATGAACAATTAAATGCCCACATACAATCGTATTAAAAACAGTGCCAACTTTTGTAAACATCCTAGTCAAAGATATTCTATAAATGTACAAATGTTTTTTAAAATCAAATATATAAAAAGAGATTTAAAAACCCAAATTATGAACACATCTTGCTCAAAACCTGCAATTACTCATTTGTCTCTGCCGTCTTTGTGATTTTTTTGGCCTAGGTTTTCCCCATCAGCATATATGTGCCAGCAAATTGTGCATTCATGTGAGCTTCTCTCTCTCACTCTCTCTCTCCTTCCACCTTCCAGCCGTTGCTATAAATAGCCTCTTCTAAATCGTATTGCCTACAGGAACCAGCGTCCACTCTGCTTCTCATCCACGGATGAAACACAGAGGAATGTTTGACAACCGGGCCGGGGCCTCATTTCTCACTCTGCATCTGGTATACACTGTGGGTGTATTAAAATAGTGATAATAATTGATGGATTAAAATGTTCTAAAGTTAGTTGGCTCACACTTCATTAGTTTGAAACCATTATTGAATTGTTTCTTTTTTTTGACCCTGTATGTCAGCTTTTATTTCTATTGATAGATTCATACTTTGTGTTTTGTTGGATCCAAGTCAGGGGACACACTTGGATGTTTGGGATCATTGTCATGTCGGGTAATTCCACTCCTGTCAAGCCTCTTGAGACTGGACGTCATCTCCGCAGCGGACGAGCTCTTCAGACGGACAAGCATTCATTGTGTCAAAAGTATAAAGTCATAATGTTAGGCTAGGTGTTATTTTAGAGGCGGGATATCAGAAGATAATCTTGATGCCTTTGTTAAAATGAAGAATGTGGAGCATCTTGTTAGGTTATTGTTTATTATAGATCTAAAAAAACACTACAATAGTCTTCCTAATATTTTGGCTCATCAGCATCACAAGTATCAGGACCTGGGGAAGATCATGTAAAGAGCTGAGTATATTCTTGTAAAGTTTCAACTTTATGACATTTCACTTGTTATATCATGACTTTTCCAATAACATTATGACTTCATTTTCAGGATATTACAAGCTTCTTTTCAATCACGACTTTTCTCCTAGTACAGAGCTTATTTTCGTTGTATTAAAGATTTCCTCGTAATTGTTTTTCTTTAAATTGGCCCTAGTGGTTGTTCAATGCAGTGTTGTGTTAATAGTGATTTGATTACAAGCTACTATCACCTCATGCAGTTTCTTACCACGTGGAACCATGTAGCACATCGGACACAGCTCGACTCAGTTTTGTTGCAAGGAGGTTGCACCTTGGGGTCTGTCTTTTTCAGTGTAGTCTGTATAACCCGTTTGATTTTAATTATACATAACATGATTATGTTTAATTATACATTTAACTATTTACTTCAACTTAAAAATAATGCAATCATTGTAAGATGGTATAATGTTGAATAATTTAACATTTTAGTGGGCATGGGTGTATTCAGCTGTGATGAATACTTTATACACATAAACAAAAAAAAATCCACAATGTGACATTTTGTGCAGGAATCACACGTACACACACACACATACATACTCACTAAAATAAACTTATTTGGGAAAAAAGGAACAAACCGAGCTCTGACTCCAATTTGTACTCGTTTAGCTGCATGTATATGTTTTATGGGAATTCCCAAGATCCCACCCACTGCTAGAGCCAAGTGTGGAATGGAATCACACTAAAGGTCTAATGAGGTCAGAAAAACTTTTCTTTGAAAAAAAGGTAATCTGCCACAGCCATGGGCTAACATCCGAAATCTATGGGAAGGAAGGAAAGGTACAAATCTAACAAGTAACCTCTCAGTCTTAAGATCTATTCCAAGAAAACATGTTTTGTAAGTAAATTTCCCTAATGGGAGATGTGGTTTGAGGCAAGCCATATAATACAATAGACTCCAAATAAATTCCCAGAAACAGTAAAGACACAGACTAAAAGCTCCAGATTTCAATTAAAGGGATGAGTTTTTTTTCTCTTTCTTCATATGACTCTTCACAAGAAAATTCCAACGGCACTAATGGCCTTTCTTTTCCTTTTTTTCTGGTTGCTTGCGAGTGATGTTTATTAGAGAGTTGCACAGTGGTGACTTGGTGTGGAGTCACAGTACAGAGGTCTTTTTACATGTTTTTCCAATCACAAGTCAGACTCATCAGTTTGTATACCATCATATAACTAAATAAAAGACACCATCTGTAGCTCAATCAAGGTTTCAAACACTCCTGGATCCAGTGACTGTGCAGATTAGCTGTGTTGGAAACATAAAACCCGGCTGAATTTCTTCTTTTTCTCCTTCTCCTTCCTCTTCATCTTTTATTTGGCAGTCTGGACGCTGACACTGCACTTTTTTCAGCCCTGCATTATGACCAGCATTGAAGTTCCAGGCCTTGTTCCATAAATTGCCGCAAATACTTGTGTATATATATTGTTTTTTTTTTAATCTTTGGAACAGCCTGCAGCAGCAACTTTTTCTTGTTTCCATGCAAAATGCAACACGGGCTAGTCAGTGAGGTGGGAGAGCTTCTCAGATTCGGGGGTGTTCATGAAGTTAAATATCACTCGCAGGGGAGAAGAAAACTGAAATGCATACTTCTCTACTGGGAATGGGACAGGAGTCAGTTGCCTTGTATTGCAGGCAGGTTTTATGACCTCTGACAAATTTGATTAATTGATTGGCTTTTGACGGATCTGAACATCGGTTAAGTATTATAACTTCATAGAACGGCTCGTATGTGCCGGTCCTTTGGATGGAGAGGGGCTGCTCTTGATATCTTGATTTTGAAATAGACCTAAAAAAAAGGCAGATAAGGAAATGAAGACTAACTCTAGCTTACCCCCCGTGTAGTCAATCTAACCCCACATATACATTAAATGTACATTCACACTGTATCCGACAGACAGAGCTCAGAGTCGAGCAGCAGTCATTTCATTCCATTTATCTCTATCCCTCAACATACATTATGAACATTTGACAACTGACAAATACAAAAAAAATGTAAGTGATTCATGGTTATTTTGCTAGATTCATCATTTTACAGAGTATGGTATTTATGATTAATTGATCAGGGAGCTGCATTCTGTCCGTGGCCAGTTGTAGGTGGAGTCCATCTGCATGTCGAGAATGTGCCCCCAGCGACAGGCAGCCAGCAGCTGGCACAGAGTAAAGTACGACACTGGACGGCACCCAGCGCCGGGGAGGGGGGCGGGGGGAGGCTTGGTGGGTGGGCGGACAGATGAAGAGCAGTGGACGGCACCCAGCGCCAGGGAGGGGAGCGGGGGGAGGCTTGGTGGGTGGGCGGACAGATGAAGAGCAGGCCAGACTTCTGTGTTCATACCAGCAAGGCACCGACACAGAACATCACTGTCACCGTACCCCTCTTCTCCATGGGTCCTTCGTATCAAATTGAATCCACAGCCACAGTGGAAAGCTTCTCATGGGCAAATCATTAAATATGACTGTAAAATGAAGCCTAGAATAGATAAATAATTTGAACACATCATTAACCTGACCTGCAAAGCTTGAGATGTCTGAACAGTAGGTCCACTGTCACATGGAGCTCAAATACATCAGACCACACTGAGAATTCTATTTTGAGGAGTGACTTTAACTTTACTTGGGAGTGATATAGCGTGTGAGGGTATCTCCAGATGATTCAATTTTAGCAGTGGTTGGTCACACGTGCTTCAACTGGAGGAAACAGCTGTGACTGCATTTAATATTGGACCTATCTCAACAGAAAAATGTGATATGATCAAGAAAGCATCAGATGGCAATACACAGAGCTCGCCTCCACCTGTTAAGTGCTGCTATATCTGTCACATTTTCAATTATAATTTGGCTACAATAACACCATATAAGGCTATTTCTTACATGTTGCCTCTGGCCAGGAACTCCAGCTGTCTGGTTCAATGATAGAGGCCACTAGTAAACTGTATCAGCTGTTACGAGCCCACACTGCCTGCTACAGAGCGATGGTCACCCAAATATTCAAGTTTTATTTAAAAGGATTGTATTACGTATCCAAATCGCTATACTCTCCTGACAATTCAAAATAGATATGCCAAGTGTGAAGCAGATGAGATGAATAGTTCTGGTGATATGCGTTCCACATACAGACATACGTCATAGTTACCTATTAATTCCACAAACAGACAACGTTGGTTGAATTAATAGGTAACTATGATCTACCAAGAATTATATTTAACCCCCATTCAAGCCCTGCACTATAAATAAAGCCATACAAATTATCTTGCATTACCATACAACTACTCACAACATATTCCCACGCCCCGGCATACAGTTGGAAATAGAAGTATTTCAAACAGGATTCTGCCGATGTCAGCTGAGTAAATAAAATGCCTCAAACAGCCGTGCTGCCGGCTCCTCAGTAACTGAAACGATTGCATCATTAGCTGTGAAGCAAACAGCAGAGGGAGGATTTGTGAACAAAAGGAAGACTGGAGGTGAAGCTGATTAGCTGGGACACAGTGGATGAAAAGGTACAGACACACGCCTGATGTCTGCTCTGATTGAACGTCAGCGTCACGAAGTTCAATCACACGGCAGCGTGTTTGAAAAGTACAGCAGCGGCTGCACTGCGGAGAGCCGTCAGAGCTGTCAATCAACTTAGCCGTATTCAATTCATTAAAAAGTAATCACATCATTTTGAATGTGGAGGCGGTCGCTGAAACACTTTGACACACAAATCCCCTCTCCCTCCGGAGTGGGGGCTTAATCCAGACTGGTTCACATTTAGTGACGCGGTGTCATCATATCTGAAGTTAGTGGAGAATGAAAACAGTGGAGATTTTATTTGAGCTTTAAAGTTACTATTAAGATTGAGACATTATTACTCAAACGGTAAAATGAGTACATTAAGTGTTTAAAGCCTCAGTGAATTAAATCATTTTGAACAAATTCCTTATGAGGAAAGGGCCTCTGCTAAAAGGCCAATGAAAACTAATGAGTGTCACAAATTTGAAAGTAAAAGGGAGCAAATAAAAGATAACACAGTTTAAACAGTAAATCTTTGAGAGCAACTTAGTGGATTTTCTTTGTGGTGGAAAGAGACATGTGTGGGCCCAAGCGTGGCCCCTTGGCCAAACTATCTGAATGACATGACCATTTTCAATGTTTATAAAGAGGTAGAGGTAGCAAAGCTCTCCAGCCACTAGATGACAGAATCTGACTCTTACGCCGCTTTTTGTTGTATGCTCAGTTTGATTTAAGTGTTTGGGGGTAAATGAGGAGGATCTTCATCATTTACCCCTCCCTTTATCGCTCTGTCTGCTTGTGAGCTTGAAGGGGATGGGCAGAAGAGGAAATTTCAACATGTGAGGGGAAAAAAAAAAAATCGGGAAATTGAAACTCCAGAAGAACAGCAGGAAAATCAGTGTGGGATGCATATGCATATTTGATCATTTATATCATATATAATATGTAATTTATATAGTTTAAATCGATTTCAGTGTGTTTTCTGGCTCGATACGCTCGCAGCGAGTGAAAGAAATAGACCACCCCGAAATCAGCGCTGCAGAGCGTGAGCCGCCCTCGCACTTCACAGTCGATGTGAACAACCCGATAGATGGACATGGGGGCGGAAAGGAGGAGGACAGCTGTTCTTGGCGCTTTGAGCCCGGTGTGAAACCGACGTTAGGCCCTGTTCACACCTGCTGTCAAAAATCCTATTACTAGTGATCAGTGTTAAGTTTATCTGTTCCCACCTGGAGTTGAAGTGTGTCCTGAATGTGTCTCCTGTGACCACTTGTGATCGGATCTCACTTCTCGAGTCTAAACGCAAAGACACATGTAACTTGTGTGCACAAAGAGCAAATTATATTGTTTTTATCCTTCCGGAGTTTACAGATGTCTCCTATGTCCCTCTGTCAGGAGGAAGTCAGGAAGGGCCGAGTGAATCTCATGCAGCTCGGCTGTAAAGAAAGATTTGACAGAAAAGTATCTTTAATGTGTTGGTCAGTGGGTCAGAGGATTCCAGCTGAGTGGGAAATCATTCATATGTGGCCCCGGTTCACATATAAAAAAAGAACTTCACCTTCATCATCATGCATCACAGACCAATCCTGATGTGACATACTTGTGTTCAGGTAGCCGATCTGAACGGGGTCTTACTCTAATGGAACGAAGGAAACTATCAGGTGATGTTAAGGAATCGCCAGGTCTGCAAAGGAAGGAGGTCGGGGCCGATCATCATGCTCCCAGGCTGTTGGCTGCCCTGAGTCTGGATCTAGAGCTGTTCTCCAGTTATTTATGAGTTTTTTCTCATTAGCTGCTCATTGTAGGAACTGTTGCATTTCTCTATAAAGTTTAAGGTCTCAACCTTACCATGTAATGTGCCTTTTAGATAATATATGTTAGGATTTGCCGCCATTCAAATAACATTGAATTGAACTAAATTGAGATAACCTACTTTGTATTTAGACCCGAATACAAACCATAATCTAACTCTATTTGTTTTTTGTAAGAGCTTTGGACAGCGGTGATAAACAATGGTATAATTGCAACAGTGGTGTCAAGAGTCAGATCAGAACATGTGTAGAGGTGTCGTTCAAGAGGGAAATGACAGGTAATGTATTCTGACTTGCAATTTTTTAATTAATTCAAAGAGCAAGGTTCAAAGTGGAGTTTGTGTTTATTTAACCCTGAATTAATATTTACTTCTGCAATACCTTTTTAACATAAATGATACAGTTGTAAAAGGTCAGGTGTGCAGAATTTAGTGGTGTCCAATGGTAAGGTTGCATATCAAAACACCTCACCATCCCCTTCCAAGCAAGTAGATAAATATTCAGTGGCATATAAAACCGAATATCTAGGGCAGTGTTTGGTTTGTCCCTTCCGGGCTACTGTAGAAACATGTTTTGACCTATCATTTCATTCCATTTTTTAACTATATATATTGAAGATCTCCTTAACACTGAACTTTTTATATACCTTTAACACTGTATCTACAAGAATAATTTTAAATTTGAACTGTGTTCAAGGGCCTAGTGCGTCGTATTTACACAATACAACAATAAATAAATACTTAGGTGTAATGAACTAACAATGATAGCTGCACTACTAACATCCTCCTCCTCCTCCTCCTCACCACCATCATCCACATCATCCATATTTTTTTCTTCTCTTCTCACAACAAACTCAGTTGTCCACATTAGGATGTACAGGTCTTGTTGCTCCTATTCTTGTTTAGGTTTAGTCTACAACTAGTAAAAAGCCAAACATGGACGGTGGAATGAGACTGTGAATACTACATTATCCTCCTGCTCTACTTTGACAAAAAAAATGTCTGAACACTGCCCTTGTTCGGAAACATAATTTGTTTCAGCTTGCCCTTCTGGACAGGACTGTTGAGTTGCACTTCACCAGCGGAGTCTCACACACACACACACACACAACAAATCTGTTTCTGTGCAGCAGCTGCTGGGTTTGCATCTTCTTTCCTGAGGTATTGATTTCTTGCCCTGGCACTGGGCCCTGATCTTCCCTCGTCATTATGCCCACTCTGCCCAGAACAGAGAAGCCAACACTGCCGCTGGAGATTGTGTCTGCTGCAGATAAACAGGAACAGATCGATATATTGTAAACTGATGAGAATTTTGTTGTACTACACGAAAACATGCCTCTTTTACCCTCAAGCTCTCGATCTCTCTCAGTCCACACTCGAAATGATCAACTCAAGGAAAAGGAATAATGCGGAGAAGGGATCCAAAAACTGCTTTCTCATCGCTTTTATACTGCGGCCTCTCTTGCTTTAGCGTTTTGGAGAGAAACGTGATTGAAACTTTTGTTGTTGTTCAAAAGAACAGCCTTTGAATGCACGAGAGACACGTTCACCTACAGTGACTCACTCACCTGTAACGAGTCAATCACCCGCACAAAATATGAGATTATAGCCTTCATTAATATTAATGGAATCATCAGAAACTATATTTAATATTTAATCCTGTCAATGATAGTCACCTTCAGTTTCTGTCATCGCAGAGCTGTCCACCCAGAAAAAGACACTGCCTTTACTGAGGACGAGCACTTTACCGGGAAAAATCTCCGCCACATGCCACATGAAGTATTAACCATGCATATAGATGTACAACATGATGTCTCCCAAAAAGTGAATCCAATGTGTCTCTATCGCCCCCTGGTGGCCTTATCCATGCTAGTCGTAGGTCTAAAGTCAAAGAACACGTCAACTTATTCTTTAATTAAGGTATCTAATCACATGGACACACAGAAGTGCTCATTGTTTTCGTTAAATATGGTTTTAATTAGCTATTTGATCCTTTAAAAACAAGGTGTAATGTCATGGTTGACAGCTGAGACTGATTGAGCATTTATATCGATTGGACATCAAACCCGGGGCTCCATCCCCCGATTGCCACTGCCCTGACTCCAGATGCGCAGTGATAGCAGGGTTCATGTCCCTAATGTTTTGGCTTCATATCTGGATGGTTGGAAGAGGTGGAGATGCGTCGTTCATCTTTATTTACAGTATTTGGCACATTAAGTTCACATAGAAGACCTGTACTATACGAGAAATTTGCTTTATATGTACAGTAGGTTTGTGTTAAACCATGACCTGGTTAAAATAAGGAATAAAGATATCATTTATAATCAACATATAAATAAACATTATTATATAACAATTGTAACAAATCAAATAGTGAATGGATGTTATACATTTACACACAAAAATCCTTGTGTTTTCTTATGTTGTCATTTCTAAATACCATCTCTTATTTGCGTAGTAAAATGTGTATTACTGATTATATACATGCTTCTTACCATTAGAGCTTAATTTGTTTTGAAAGATTTACACTTATGAAAGATTTTCTAAGTTAGAGTTGAAAGTAAATGTTTTGTGCTCAAGATCACTCCTCGCAAGCTTGACTTCACCTACACTGACACGTATAGCAGTCGCACACCGTTGTGTAAAGCCATTTTTTCTCAAAAAATATGATTCCTGGTCTTGGAAAAGAACAATTGGAAAACCTATTGCACAGCCAGCAGAGATAATCATTCTCACAGATAAGCTTGCTATCCAGCTCGACTACCATTGTCTACATGACAGTCTACATGACCCTTGACGCGCAGGTTCCTCTTGAGTCTCCTCTCCACCAGAGGCAAGAGCGATAGAACTGTGACTGCTGCTATGACTAATGTTTACAAACCCAGCAGTCACAATATGATATGAGATGATATGACATATTAGATTATTGCTTGTTAAAGGTGCAATAATTGAATTATCTCTGTATCAGTTCAGGATGACGCCACTGTCCAGACAAACCATTTATTTACACTGTTCAACAGGAAAAATTATTTTATTAGTTGATACATTTTCTTTTTCAAACTGGCGGCGACACAATGTCATCTCTTTTTTGCAGGAGTACACACATTCATAATATGTTCAATCAAAACAGCAGCAATGTAGGAATGATCTGCCGTCAACATTCATCAAAGCAGCACCAACCAAAGTGTGTGTGTGTGTGTGTGTCATTTGCGTTCTTTTATTCACACTAATCATGTAGCTGAGGATTTGTTGCTGGAGGACTTTGTCACAAGACTGATATGCTCTGCTTGTCTCTTGTTAGTGAAGCGACCCATTCACCAACCTGCTCATTCTCTTTGAAGTTTTCCCTTTGCCTTTGAAGAAAACTGACACACTGCACACGATGATAACTCATCTGCATAAACATGGGTTCATAAACCTCACTTACATAATTTCCTCTCTCTTGCACCTTGTTTACGGGCAGGTAGCAAAAGTGACACAAACAATCGTTTTCTCTCTGTTTGTTTTTGTTGTTTTGTTGTTTGCTCAAGGTCGAACCTGCACCCATCCTCATTTGTAAGGATGATTAAAGCTCTTTATTTTTTTAAAGTGAAGTTCTATTAAAAAGTGTGTTGACTTACAGAATACTAATTATGAAATTAGGACGAGAAGTTATTTTGCCTCATTATGGTATTTTTTAACTCTTTTAATTTGAACCCTTGTAAAGCTTAAGTATGAACTGGCACAGGCTCTGATTCAGTTACACACAAACCTGATGGAAAACAAGACCACGCAACTCTTGCAGCTCTGTGACACCAACGATTAACAATTGAACCCATCAAACATACAGACAGCAACTCTCCTCACTGGTGTTTCTTCTTTTTTACTCTTGACAATGTTGATGCTCTCATATCAAACTGCACTTCAAGATGTGACATGAGTTGAAGCAGAATAATGCTAATCCTTTGAATCATTCACTGACACTAGTGGTAATGGTTGAAGTTTTACCAAGGTTGTTAATCCTGCTCTTTTTTCCAGCAGGATTAGGTAGCAACTCCCCATGGTGGTGACCAGTACCACCAAAAGACAACTGGTAGACCCAACATGCATTTTGCTGGTCATGCTGCTAACTAGCTATACTTGTCTTTTAGTAGGTAATACATATTATTTATTATCTGGTTCCTGTGCAAATATGACACCAAAGTTCCTGAAAACCCTTTAAAAAACAAACAAACTGAACAAATGCTTATTTTCACCAACTACAACTGTGCAAATGTTGGGGGCTGGTTCATCATTAGCATGGTAATTTTCCAGTCAGTGCTATTAAACCATTGCAGAAGAGATTGGTGCAAAGAGCTGAGTTAAGACCACTGGTTTGAAACTACACCTCATCAGGCAGCTGTCAGCCTCTTTGGTCTCAAAGGTGAGTGCTCACATGTACACTTACAGTACATGCATTTGTCCTCTGTTCCTCACCATGCTTCATACAATAAAGGTGCCACTTAAAATAAACATCCTCATGCAAAAGTGCTTGAATAATACTTTTTGAATAAAATCAACTTTGAACAAGCTGAAAACACCAGTCATCTTATTCTTTTGTGATGTCTTTTACAGCGATTCAACTTTCACACAATCAAGAGGCTGAACACCCATATAGTGGTGTTTTCTTACTATATTCTTGAGTCAGTGTCAAAGCTGAAGCCATGGTAGAATATAATTGATTTCATAATAGCTCAAACCTATACAAGCTGTATCACAGTGTAAAGGCTTTGTTCCACAGCCACATTATATCACTGCTCAGTGACGTACTAGACTGTACTTCATGGTGTACACCTTGGCTCAATTCAGCATATAATGCAAAGTATGTCAGAACAGTTTGTGCTGACATACTTTGTGCTTTTGATCAGTCCATGTGCTTTAAGAGGCGGAGTAGAACTTTCATGTATCGTATATCACATACAGGGCCACTGATGTTCCAGTATGTATCCAGATTCACAGCTCACATGTCTGTGTGAAAGAAGACCGATTCAAACACAGACAGAGGAGCATGTGTGTCAGAATGACACAGTGCCGAGATCAAACATCCAGCTGTTGCCTGACACTGTCAGAAAGAGACAAGAGAGGGCAAGTGTGCCAGAATGAGAGGCAGATGGGCAGAGAGACAGAACGAAAATTGTTTGAAGGAGAGATGATCATGCAGCTCCGGGAGGCTGAGCCCTTCAGGTCTTTAACATGGACCTTTGCTGGTCTTCAGTCACACAACAAAGAGGCTCTTCAAGGCCACAGCAGTGTGATCACTGTGCGTCTCTGTGTGCACCTCACAGGGCTGCACTACAAATGAAGTTACGATTCCGATTTCGTGGGAGGACCCTCTGCCCTCGTGCCCCGACAACCACGAGGTGCCTCCCTCCTACGTGTGTTAACATGCAGACATCAGAGAAACAGAGCAAAAATCATAACATAAGGCTGGGACTGATCACCTGCAGGGAAACAACAGCACTGCACTCCCGACCCAGCAGGACCACCTGCCATGGATTTTATGGTTCAATTCTTTGATTCTAGAGATGGTTATACCCCATGTCGTTACCTTGTTTGCTGGACTCATGGATAGGGATTTCTAAAAAATTTTTTTAAAGGGATTGTAATACTTATAGGCCTGTGCATTGCAAAGGTTTGTGTTAAATTTTGCGCTGTGGAAATTCCGGATTTAAAAGCCTAAAAGGACCTTGAAGTTGCCCAGTGTTTGCAACATCAATAAGTTTGAACTTCAGGGTTTTTATCTTGTTTGAATAAAGTTATTACTACAATACAAGAAAACCTATGGATATTATATCTAAGCACATTTGGTTGGAGTGCCTTCATAGATGGAATGGAGAAATTTAATCAACTATTCAAATTCAACCAGGGAGGCCACAGGCACAGCATTTTCATGGACATATGAGATAAGTGGGTTTGAGAGAATAACGTTGACACAATAGAGTTATTGACATATGCTTCGAGTTGTGTTCAGTGTTTGTATTAACCCTCATCCACCAAGACTATACTATGAAGGATTTTCATCATCCAAACACATTACATTTGCTATTTGTTCATCATTAAGAGTACAGACCCTATCTAATCCATACATGCTCCCCTCTCTCTGTTGGAATACTCAAAATCTGGTTATTATTGACATATACCACATACATTACACATACTGTGATGGCTTAAGTTCACTAATTGTGTCGTTTATTTTTTCTTTCTGGGGCGCCAGCCAGGGAGAGCCCTGATAATAATTTATTTCAATTAATCAACTAAGCCACACAAAGGTTATTTTTACATATAACCAAAAGGAAACTTAACAAAATATAAATAATCCAAAACCAATGATATGACTTTTAAATGTACAAATTGTAAACACACAGGACACAAGGTTTATACATAAATTAGATCCTTTCGAAAACCAATAAACAATCTCCAACAAAAAGAGTCCCCTTCAGGAAATATGTAAAAACTCCAATAGTCCAAATCCAAAAAAGGATGAGAGTAATGATTTGGTCTCTCCTATAATGGTCATAATTAAGCTTCTGCTGCTCTTTCGCTTTTCGGGGGTTTTGGTTACCAACTGTTGCAGCCCTGATATCTGATCCGTCTGGTTGTAAGCAGATTCATCCGGGGTGCATAAGCGCGGGTTTAGCTCAGCGTCCACTTGGCCCTTAAGTGTCCGACTAACATTGAGCTCTGCCGGGGTCACTCCAATGGACTCATGGACAGCGGTGTTGAGTGCAAATCGGAACTCGGGTAGATACTTGTCCCAGGTTTTGTGATCACTCTCCACATAGGATGCAATCATGGCTTTCAAGTTGCGGTTTACTCTCTCTGTAAGATTGGTTTGTGGATGGTATGGTGTGGTTTTCCTTTGTTTCAGGTTCCATTTCCTGCATGTCTCCCCAAACACTGAAGAGATGGATTGGGGTCCCTGATCCGAAAGAATGTAGTCCGGCACTCCCCAACGAGTAAGTATTTCTCAAACTAACACTTGAGAAACGGTCTGTGCCATGGCCCGGCGTAGGGTGAACAACTCCACCCAGCGGGAGTAATAATCAACAAAAACAAGTAGATAAAGGTCGCCAGCAGAGCTTCTAGGGAAGGGTCCCATGATGTCTACCCCTAGCATTTCCCATGGACGACTGACAGTGGTCTGTTGTAGTTTCCCTGTTGTAGTTTTTCCATTGCAGTCTCTTATATGTTTTGTATCTTCCTAGATGTCCTGAAAGTGGATGGTCGTGGAAGAGGTGGAGTAGCTGTTCGCGAATATTTGGGGGTATGTAGACTTGGTAGAGGGTTTTATGAGGAAGCTGTATCACCCTGTATACTTTGTCTTCTATAATTGTGATTTTAGTGGTTGGGTTCACAAGTTGGTCACCAAAATCCAGGATAGTTTGATAAAGCTGCCCAATATCCGCATCAGCCTGTTGAGCTTTCCAAATAGCCTCATCTGATATTTGCAAATCTTCAGCCATTTCCCTTTGCAGGTAGTATGGTGGCATAAATAGGGACTTGGACAGGCTCGGCGTCCACAGGAGCTCGGGACAGGGCATCAGGAACAATGTTATATTTCCCCTTCCTATACTCAACCGTGAAGGTGAATTCCTGTAGCCTCAGCGCCCATCGTATCAACCGGGTGCTTGGTTTTTGTGTTTTAAAAACCCACACTAGTGATGAATGAATATTCTCCCTTCCAGGTAATATCGCCATTTCTCCAAAGCCCAGACAACTGCTAAACATTCCTGTTCTGGTGTGGAGTAGTTTCTCTCTGCAGAGTTCAGGGTGCGGCTAGCAAAAGCAAGGACGTTTTCACTCCCCAGTCCAGTTTATTGGGCCAAGACCGCCCAATTCCAACATCACTAGCGTCAGTGTACACGATGAAGGGCAGACTGAAATCAGGGTGGCCAAGGATTGGTGGTGAAGCCAGATGCTGCTTGAGGGTCTCGAAGGCCACTTGACAAGCTGAGGTCCAGATGTATTTGGCACCTTTTTTCTTGAGGGCGTTAAGGGGGTCAGCAATTTGTGAAAAATTTGCAACAAAACGGTGGTACCACCCAGCCATTCCCAGGAACCTCTGCAGCTCTTTAAGATTCCTTGGCGTGGGAAATGCTTGTACTGCTTTGGTCTTGTCCTCATCCACCTGGACACCGTTCACTTAACAACATGGCCAAGGAATTTCAGAGAAGTCCTGAAGAATTGGCATTTCTTCATATTAAGGGTTAGGCCCGCTTCTCGCAACTTATCCAAGACAGCTTGAACGTCCTGGTAGTGCTGCTGGAAGGAAGGTGAATGTATAATAATGTCATCCAGATAGACCATACAGATTTTCCTTTTCAGATCTCCCAAAATGAGTTCCATAAGTCTTTGGAAAGTAGCAGGGGCATTTTTCAATCCAAAAGGCATCACCTGGAACTGGAACAACCTAAATGGATAGAGGAAGGCAGTTTTTTCTTTACTAGCTTCCTCCATATGCACCTGCCAGTATCCACTGTTTAAATCCATAGTGGTGAAGACAGAGGATTCAGCCAGGGATTCCAAGATTTCCTATATATTTGGTATGGGGTAAGCGTCTGTTTTTGTTTCGGCATTGATCTTCCTGTAATCCACACAGAATCGAGACCGGGGGTTGTTTTTCTTGGGCACCAGCACGACTGGAGCAGCATACGGTGAGGTGGAAGCTGTGATAATCCCATCTGATAGCATCTCCGCAATGTGTGATTTCATTTCTTGGAGTTTTCCAGGTGAACAGCGGTACAGTTTCTGTCTGATCGGTAAGTCATCAGACAGTAAGATTTTATGCCTCAATATATTTGTCCTTCCAACTTTTCTGGTGCAGACTTTAGAGTTCCCTTCAAGTTGGTGATTAAATTGTTCTTTCCCTCTCTCCCCCAGATGAGCAGACTGGACAACGGCATTTAGCCCATTTTCTACCGAACCGGCAGAATATGAGTTTTCCAACACAATGGCAGGGGATAGAGCAGAGTAGAAATACACCTGAGGGTGTGTGTTGTCAGGGAGTATTACGCCCTCCTTTAGAAAGTTGAACTTTCTTTTATTGGCAGATTTGAACCAGTAAGTGTTCTCCGATACATCAAACCGTAGACCGGAAAGAGACACAAAATCCAGACCCAGGATAACAGGAACTGCAAGGCCTGAGGAAGGCAGGACCACGACAGTGACTTGGTTAGTTTGTCGTTGGACATTGAGCTCTAATTCACTCCAACCCAGGGGGTATCTTCCTGAGCCATCCGCCAGATACAAAGGCCCTTGTTGCCAGGGTTGTAGCCCAACCTCATGTCCTCTCAAGTCCTTCCACAGGGTATCGTTAATGTGGGTATAGGAGGAGCCAGTATCCAAAATAGCTGTTCCTCTCCAGGAGTCAACCATGACGGTAAGCACTAACTGCTGTGGCCGGGGTGCTATTGATGTTGAAGGGACAGGGTTTCCCCCATAGGATGTGCATGCATTAAGAGTGGGATGGGCTGGTATATTCTGTGGATTTTGGTTAGTCATTGGAAATGACTGCTTTTGGAATCTGTTCTTCCCCAATAGGTATTGTGGACATGATGATGGAGCATATGAGTTTTTACAGTGCCAGCAGTAGACCTGAGTCGCACCAGGTGGATTGGTCTGAGGACCTATATCCGGTTTCTGCATCAGTTTCTTCCTTTGCTCATAGTGGCGTTGATTTTCCCTGTCCTTCTCCAATTGTTGGCCAAGCCGCACCAATGCTTCCACAGTTGTTACTATATTGCCTCTTAGTTGACTTGCCAAGTTAGGGTTGATGTTTTTTAATGTTAACTTGACCACTTCCTGCTCAGTGACATTTGGGTTCTATCTTTTGCATAGGGACCGGTACATATAAGCAAAATCCCGTATACACTCCTCGCTAACTCATTTTGATAATCTTCAGAGAGAAATGCAGACCGGAACCGCTTTTCAAATGCTGCCCAGGTGGCAATTTCAGCTACAGCAACATCCCACCAATCACGAGCTGTACCATGTAGAACGTTGCGAAACGTGGCAATTAATTCTGCATCAGTTAGGGGATGTAAAGCCAAAAAATCATTACACTTCTCCAGATACAACAAAGGGTCTTGTGTGTCTTCTAATCTTACAAACATTGGAAAGTGCATTTTAATTGGGCTTATCCCACGATATAAGGTTTTTGGATCAATGCACTGTTCTCGTTGGACTGGAGAATTTAGGTCCTCTTCATGGCCATCGGTGTACATGGTGGATTGTAGTCGTTGATGTGGACCCTGAACCTGGACCCTAGGTGGTAGCTGGCTAATAGATAGGGTTTGGGTCGATGCATTGACAAGGGAGGAGTGTGAAGTTGATTGGAAGCTCTTGAGGTTTACTTCTTCCCCTGATAGGGCACTGACATTCACGGCGCAGTGATTAACTTCATCCTCCAGATGCCGGAGTGCAGTTGCCATCGGAGATAGGACAGATTTCAGATCCTTCAATAGTTCCGGAAGATACTGCTTGAGTCGCCAATTTATGGTACTGGTAAGCTGATGGTTGATATATTGAAATTGTTGTTGCATTTTGGTCTCCAATTCAGTCATCTGTATTTGTCCTGCTGATGTGATTGCCTCCGAGGTTTTCCCCAACCCAGCTTTGAGTTCTTTCTTGAACTGCTCATGCTGGGCAGAAACTATCTCAGGGATGGACATGTTAATAATGGATGTAACACCTGGTTGCTCTGTTTGGTCATTATTCTTTTCAATCCCAGAGGTATTGTCCAGTGGTAGTGGAATCAATTGATCCCCCAATTTGACTTCTTCGCACAGTTCCATTTCTAACAGAGTGTACTTGGGTGCTGCAGTGTTCTCCTCATTCCCAGGAGGGCAGATGTAGGATTCCTCAAGGAGGTTACCTAAGCTCCATGTGCTTTCAGCCATTTTTGGTTCGCTTCTCATCAAAGAATATATTTATTTATCCCCTTTTTTTTTTTCAATCTTATTATTACTATTATTATTATTATTATAATTTTTTTCCTAAGCCAGGGATTGTGGGTTCAAGTCCCATCTGGGGTGCCACTTATTTATGTGACGGCTTAAGTTCACTAATTGTGTAGTTTATTTTTTCTTTCTGGGGTGCCAGCCAGGGAGAGCCCTGACAATAGTTTATTTCAATTAATCAACTAAGCCACACAAAGGTTATTTTCACATATGACCAAAAGGAAACTTAACAAAATATAAATAATCCAAAACCAATGATATGACTTTTAAATGTACAAATTGTAAACACACAGGACACGAAGCTTAAACATAAATTAGATCCTTTCGAAGACCAATAAAACAAACTCCAACAAAAAGAGTCCCCTTCAGGATATGTTTCAGAAAAATAGAAATATGTCAAAACTCCAATAGTCCAAATCCAAAAAAGGATGAGAGTAATGATCGCACACGTCAGTCCTTCAGTCAGTCAGTCAGCAATCTCAACCGGCAGCGACACCGCGGTCGCTGACCGGCCAGGGCTTACTCAGTTCCTCACAGGTCCGGTTTCTGTAGGTTCGAGGGTTTCCCCTGCCTCTCTTTTTCTTCCTCAGCTTCCTTGTCTCGCTGTTTTGCTGGCTTTCTCCGCTCTCGCTTCCCTCGCACTTCCGCTTTCTCCTCCTTTCTGCGACTCATCCTCAAATAGGCTTGACAGCGCTTCCCACATCATCATCCGGCGACGTCTATTAAACAACACTCCGGTGGGGGGGGGAGAGAGTCTCTCGCTCCGTTACAATACATTTATTGACATACACCACATGCATTCCTTTGACCTCTTTATTACACTCTGTAGAACAGTCAACACTTTGTACCACACATCCCAGCTCCCTGTTTCAATTCATACACACACAAAGTTGAACACCAACAGCAGATCATGAGCAGACCTTGGCCAAATCCTCTCCCCCACAACACACTAATGGAGCTGCTTTGAGACAGAAACATTATGACCTCTGGTAACCACGACAACGGAGTGCACGTACGATATCTTCATCACGCGACATTCCAAGAGGATGAGGCACTGCCCCGTCTAGATGCAACGGCCTCCATCTAGTTTTGACCAATCCAAGAAGAACCCCAGTCACGCCCAATATATCAATATATAACTTATGTGCGCACTCTGTTTAAGCGCCACTTTTCCTGTGCAGCCTCCTGCGTAGAACTAGAGACCCATGCATGTTCAATTGCTGGACACCGCGTTTTCCTGACCTGTGACCTCTGAATAAACTTGCTTAATTTCAACTTGAGAACGACGACTCCTCTCCTTTGATTTCCAACCGCAACATTATAGATAAAGGGCCAACTATTGATAAATTGTAATGTTTGTGCTCAGGGACCTTCATATCTAATCCACCTCCTTTCTAATTTATAGCAGACACAACGCAGGGACACAACAGGATTTAGTATCCAAATCATCATCGTATCAGGCGGTCATGAAATACCAGGAGCGGGCGATGTATGTGTGTGTGTGTGTGTGTGTGTTTGCGCTCCCAGATAGCGCACTGGTCAGGGGCTCCGCCCCCTGCCCCGCTCATTCGCCCAGAGAGACACAGTGAGATTAGATCTCGCCACCGGCTGCTTCTTAACAGTTGAAACAGTGAAAACACAGAGTTTCTCTGATCTCAGCTGATCAGAGATCAGCGCTGCAGCTTCTAGATCAGAGAAGAAGCTGCAGGTGGTTTGTACCGAGCTTCAGTTCTGTGTTCACAACCCGGCCTGACCTGCTCTCACGTTTTGTTCTAATATTTCTTCAACTAAAATATGCGTCACATCCTATTACGTCCCAGCGCTCTTCCCTGCAGGTCGCTAATCTATAGTGCCCGACCCCAAAAAGAAAAGTCTGGGAGGAAAATAGAGTTTAATTCTGCATGGACAGATTAATTTGCTTTCACTGCCACCAATGCTGTCTTACCTGTATGCTTGATATGTGGCGAGGAATTAGCAAACAATAAGAAATGTAATGTTGTAAGATATTCCCAGAGCAAGCACACAGCATCTGCTTATTTCCAGAGCAAGCACACAGCATCTGCTGAAAAGTACCCAGCTGGAGATGAGAAAAAAAAGCATATTTCTGTTTTTCATTTATTTCAAAGTAGGCCTACACATGTATTTTGCTCTCCTATTCATAAGAGTTTAGTGTTTTCCTTTTTTCTAACAGGTTAAATGAAATGTTAAATGTCAACAGTTTTTTTTATTGTCGTTCTATATTGCGGCTCCAGACTTACAGAATTTGGGGGAAAAGGGGGGGAAATCTATCTTTTCGATAGTAAATGTTGACTACCCCTGGGTCACATGTCTCCCTTTATCTCACTCACTCACACACTCACTGAAACACTCACTCACTCTCTCTCTCTCTCTCTCTCTCACACACACACACACATAGTCAAAATAGATGTTAAGAACCAGGCGTTTTGCTGTAAAGTTAATTATTATGAAGTAAATTATTGTTTAAAAGTTTCTATTCACAATAAATGTCAGTTTCACGTAACATAGCTCATTAAGTGTGTGTGTGGTTGGAGTGGATTGGTGCTTTGGTTGATGGGATTGGGGTTTTTTTTGGGGGGGGGGGCCTCAAAATTGTTCTTTGCCCAGGGCCTCCAATTAGCCAGAACCGTCCCTGCCAACACCCAACTCTTAAGGCCAATGTATGCTTCTACGTTTTGATGGACACGGACAGCCTTTTTCTGTTAGTTGTCATTGTTCACTGTGTGTGAGGAGCCGGGGGACGTAAATAAACCAGCGTGGACTTCTTCTATATACCTCATGAGGTAGGCTTCTCTAAGCTCGACTTCTGTTGCGCCAACTACTGTTCTGGCGGTGAATTGTTTTCAGAACAAAAAGGCTCGTAGAACTATAAATCAAATAGTGTCCGTCCGATCCGTCCAATCAGTCCGTGCGTCCGTCCGCAACGGACTCTGAGAAGCATACAGAGGCCTTTACTAAGTGTTTGAAACTTCCTTCCCACGGCTAAGGCCAGATATCCTTATATCCAAAAGAGGAACACCTTTATGTAACAAAAGGTGAATGGAGCATTTCTTGTATCAGTTTCTCCCGAGGTGACTGACTCTCAGCCAGTACATAAACATGGATGAAATGATACAACTTCCCAATTCTTCTCTCTGCTCTTGTCTTTTAACTCTTCATGAGGAAAATTATAAAATGCATGAATGTCACTTCCAACATGAGATAATCCTTTCTTGTGTTAACATTGACATGCTTAATTGACCGAACAACTTAACACTTTTAGCCATATGCATTATTAAGATTATGAGGTTTTTCTATCATACACTGGAGTTTGATTAAATTTGTTTTCCAGTAGAATTCCGAGGGCAGATATTAGCATGAACCTTTACTGATGTTAGACAGTACTTGTCCTTGCTGGGTTATGTAGACCTGGACTTTTAGATTTTATCGCAGCCATCAGTTCTTAGAAAAGTTTTGGGATGACAGTTTCTGGGAAAAGTGTTTTGTATTTGTATCCCTACAGAAAGGCTTCGTCCACTTGGATTTCTTAGAGTAAGAGTGTAAGTGTAAATAAAAAATATATTTTTCACTGTGGGTGTCGGTTCATGGTTTCCAATTAATGGTATTGACCTAATCATGGGAAAATAACATAGCAGGTGGTAGAGTTTATCCAGTCCCTGATGTTGTACATAGTCACAATGTGCGTGGCCCATTGAAATTGTTAAAGGAGAAGCTGGTGTGCAGTTCTCCTCCCAAAACCAATGTGTCGAATTTTGTCCCTCAGGGTAGGGAGCGGCTACAGTTTGCCACCAAACTGGCAAAAGATTCACTCGCTTGCTCCCAGGTCAGCTTGAAAGCAGTTGACAAGAGAGCAGTTAAGCGACATTTGCAGCCAGGTGATGAAGTGTTGGTGTTTTTGCCCACACCTGGTTCTGCTCTTACTGCCCGGTTCTCAGGTCCTTTTGTAGTGGAAAGCAGAGTTTCGGACACCGATTACATCATCCGTACGCCTGAGCGTACACGGAAAACCTGTTTGTGTTATATTAACATGGTGAAACTTTTTCACTCCAGGGAGGCTGATGGACGGGGTGGTGGCTGACGCTCTGACCCGTGGGTTGGAGCAGGCCAGTCTTGAAGGTGGATGGTGATATGGTGAAAGTGATTGTTGTGTTTGATTAATTAACTGGGTGTGGCTTGTTATGGGAGGGGGTGTTACGTGCCGTGTTTTCTCTCTCTCCCCCTCTCATATCTCCTCCAGGTGGGAGCTCCAGATGCACCTCCACTGGCACAGCTGAGGCCACTCTGGCATCAGGGTGTGGCCGATAAAGACCCTCAGCTGTGCCGGTGAGAGAGGGGGGAGCAGCAGTTCGGGAGCAGACGTAGTGAAGAGACGTACTGTGTGGACTTGCTGGATGGACGTGCCGTGTGGACAGACCTTGTGCTGTATTTGTGGTGTCCTGTCATTTTAGTTTGTTAATTTCAGTCGTCTGTGTGTTTTCTAATTCCTGTTTTATTTTGTAGCCTGGCTCTCACTGTCTTGTTTCAGCTTCTCGGTGTCTCACTTCCTGTCTTTGATTGCGATCTCCAATCCTCATGTGTTTCACCTGTGTGTAATTGCCCCTGCCTTCCTTCTGTGTATTTAAGCCTCGGTTTCCCTTTGTCTGGTGTCGAGTTGTACTAGTTGTTTTCTCCACACGTCGTGAGATATGGTTTTTCTGTTCCTGCTGTCTCGACAAGCTTCTCCTGCTTCCTCGTTCCTTGTTCTCTCTCTTGTGTTAACATTGACATGCTTAATTGACCGAACAACTTAACACTTTTAGCCATATGCATTATTAAGATTATGAGGTTTTTCTATCATACACTGGAGTTTGATTAAATTTGTTTTCCAGTAGAATTCCGAGGGCAGATATTAGCATGAACCTTTACTGATGTTAGACAGTACTTGTTGGATGGACGTGCCGTGTGGACAGACCTTGTGCTGTATTTGTGGTGTCCTGTCATTTTAGTTTGTTAATTTCAGTCGTCTGTGTGTTTTCTAATTCCTGTTTTATTTTGTAGCCTGGCTCTCACTGTCTTGTTTCAGCTTCTCGGTGTCTCACTTCCTGTCTTTGATTGCGATCTCCAATCCTCATGTGTTTCACCTGTGTGTAATTGCCCCTGCCTTCCTTCTGTGTATTTAAGCCTCGGTTTCCCTTTGTCTGGTGTCGAGTTGTACTAGTTGTTTTCTCCACACGTCGTGAGATATGGTTTTTCTGTTCCTGCTGTCTCGACAAGCTTCTCCTGCTTCCTCGTTCCTTGTTCTCCGTGCGCCTTGTCGCCAGTGTTACTTTTGTTAGTGTTCTTGTTTTGTTTTTGTATATTAAATCCCCTTTTTGTTATAACCTCTGCATCCTGGGTCCATCTCCTCTTTCAAACCGTAACAGTATTATAGTATTGGTTGTTGGTTGGTGTGTTCAATTTCCCCTTCCTGTGTAGGAATGGTGTTTTTTGTTAACTGAAAGATTACTTAATAAATCCATATTTTCTCATTAAACCTTAATCTTATGCCTTCCTTGTGTAAGTGCCCGGTTTCATTTTCTAATTGTTCGTCCCTCCTCCCTAGACAGCTTGGGGGGCGTAACATAGAGTTTTTCAACAAATTCTCTTTAAGAACTATGAGCATGAGAAGAAGAAGATCAGATTATTCAATTTATATTGCACCAAAACAACATAGTGTCGAGGTAATTAACAGATTAAGGTAACACCTTACAATATATGTAAAAAAAAAAAGAAAAACAGCAGCTCCCACAATTGGCAAGCTCTTAGCCAACTATAAAGAAAGAACCAAAATATTTTTAGACCTGCACTGATTAATCGGTTCATTGATCCGTCAACAGAAATTTCCAAAGATCCTTATCCCAGTCTCTTCAGTGTGAGGATTTTCAGAATTTCTCTGCCTTTTCTTTTTAACCGAATATCTTTGGATGTTTAACATTTACAACTAAGTGCTTGATGGAATAATTGTTTGATCAAGAGACTAATCAGCGTAGAAAATTAGTAATGAAAAGGATCATTAGTTGCAGCCATAATTGTAAGCAGTGCTTGCTAATTGCTTTCTTTTTTTTAACAAAAGTTTCCAATCATCAACTCAAATAGCATGAAGTAAAACTCAGCTTTGCTATTCAAAATGTAGGGTCAGAACAATCACAGGGGTTATGATTGTTAAAGTTGAAGAGTAACAAATGAAGTTTAAAAAAAGAGAGAGTCCATGTTCTGATCGAGTCAGGTCAGAGGTCATCCTCTTCTGTAAAAGTTCTACTTCTTCTGAGAACATTCTTGAATTTTTAGTTTCAGTGTGATCAGTCTCGCCCTTAAACATGTGCCTGTGGTCTGCATACGTACTATAGCTCATTTTGAATAAAGAAGGAACTGTGTGCTAATCAAGGCCCTGAAACATCCACAAAGCAAAGGAAACAGCTGCTGTCAGGTAAGGGAAGAAAAAGAAGAGTTGGATAAGACACTTAAAACGTTGTCTCCTGCTGGAGCTATTATCATTTGGTTAATTAAATACCAGAGCATTTCATATTAAATTTATTTGTCACACTGTCTGTTACTTTGCTGGCATTAGAGTCAGAAATTAACAAAACTCAGAACAAAACCCCTCTTCATCAGGTCAATATATTTGTCATATTTTAAAATTACTTTTTCTATGTCATCCATCTCCAAATAAAGGTTCTGTATTGAGCGGAGTTGAATGGATTTCAGTCGTAGATAAATCCGTTCACAGAACTGTTAGAAATACAGCTGCAGGCGATCTCCCGGGAGCGCTTAACTATGAAAAGAAGTAGGCTTTTAACTTCCCATTTCATTTGCTGCTTTGGAAAACCTGAGTGTCGGGAGAAAGAGCTGGGCTCTTAATATAGACGATCAGTGGAAAGCTTGTGTGTTCAGTGGGGGGGGGGGCGGACCTTTCACCCTGAGCTGGTTACAAAGAGACGAGTCTGTCGCCAAAATCTGTCTGTGCCAAAGCTCTCAGGCTCATTGTCGGCTGCCACGGTTTTGACAAAATGAAAATTCAGGTACACTATGAAATGTTCACTTCTAGAGGTTTTCCAGTGCAGTCAGGAGTTTTTCCTTTGCATTTAACCTGCATGTATCAGTTACAAAATGATCCCATGTTGGTAACACATTCTGCATGTTTGTGAAATAGCGAATATATCTCATCTCAAGCTTGTACTCTGAATGAAGTTATATTCTGCTCTTTACACAATAATGTAGCCATGTCTCTATTTGGGCTTCAATCCACTTCATCACTGGAGAGAAGTGATTCGTTTTTGTTTTACTGTTCTGTTTGAACAGAGTTTTTAATAAGAACTGTATTTGTGTAATCATTCTCAAAGCAACACAGCAATTAGAATGTTCATAGAACTGAATATAAATGAAACTATATATGAAAGTCATTCTCTAAATAAGTTTTAAAAGTTTATTTTATGACAGAACACAATGAGTTTGTCGATTGCAAACCAGTGTTTTTTCAGGACACATTTACATTTTGATTTCAAGTCTTTTTTTCCTTATGTCACAGTTTTGACAATTTTGATTTAATGACATCTTACACATTTGCCAATTTTATGTATTAGTAAATTTGTTCTTTGTTATCTATGCACACTATTTGTTTGACTTGTTTCCACCTTGATCCTCATGTGTTAACTGATTGTTTGGTTTTATGAATTTCCTGCAGGACACAACACTATTGACATTACAGAAGGAATCACCAGCGTCTAAGCTGCTTGCTGGGTATCTGCGCTGCGGAGCTGGTGACCGTGATGCTGGCCGCCAGTAAGTAAAGTGTCATCTCACCGTTGAGTGTAACATTAAAAGTCAGGTGCACATATTGAGAACTAAAGTCCATCAGCATTCCTTAAAAAAAAAAAAGCTATAGTTTCTACCTTCCAGGTGAAAGCTCAGGGTTGAAGGGTGTGTGTGTGTGCGTGTGTATGCTCATTTCCATTATAAACACTGAAGCCCTATCGAAAGTTAAGTTCAGGGGTCCTGGTTAACGGTCAGAGGAAAGATGTGAATTGAGGCATGGTTAGAATTAGGCATGAATTGGTCAACTTTGAGTGCTCCTAACTTTGAGGTCAAGCAGGTTCAAAGACACTTAAAAAGTCCTTCATTAAAATCTCACGATAAAAGGACTAAGTAAATAATCAAGTGAAATTATTACATAAGATAAAAGATACATTTATTGGTCCCACACACATAACATCCAAATGGGGGGAAATTTGTACTCTGCTTTTGAACCATCTGGTGAACATAGGAGGACACACAGAGCAGCAGGCAGCCATGCACGGCGCCCGGGGAGCAGGTGTTGGGGAAGTAAGGTGCCTTGCTCAGGGGCATTTAGACAGTGGGGTAGGTAGAGTCCTCTTGGACTTTTGAACAGATCCAGGTGTTGTCCATCCAGGTATATTTTTGTTGTCACTCCATGGAGTCGAACCACATACCATCCATTCTGATTTTCTGGCCATAGTCCAATTTTTCTGCCACTAGTCCACCGCATCTGAGAACATTTGAAACACAGACACAGGCGGGGCAGCTGGAGTTACTAGACTGACCTCCAAGTCCTCTAGCATTTAACTCATATGTGTGTATAAATATATATATATATAGAGAGAGACAAACTGCTGGGAAAATGCAATGTCCTAATGAGGATAGCTGCACAAACCTGAGTTTGTTTGAAAGTGTGCGCATATGACTTTAGATTGTTGTGTGTTTCTTCTTTGGCTTGACAACAGCGACTGACGCCATTTTCATTCATTTAACCCAAATTACCCTCGTTCAAAAAGGTGTGAAGTGAGTCAGTTGGACTTTCAAGTACGGGGTTAGGGTTGCAATATATCTACACACCTTTTGTAAATGGCTGAGATTGACTGAAGGAAGCTAGGGGGCTCACTGAGACAGAATTATTATTTTCTTGTCCATCTTCAAATGATATTTTTCGCATCATTTATTTTTCATTTTTATCCATTCAGTCTGTTTATTTGTGCTTGTAAGGTATTTTGAGATTAGGAGCAGCTCCCACAATAGGAAACAGCTGATTTATAGTAATTTAGCTGCTGACTTGTTAATTCATTGAGTGTATTTGAGCCGACTGAGAATAGTTTGTGGGAAACCTGTCGCTTGAACATACATTAAGAAAATCATTACTCAGGTGGGGATCAGCATTGTAAAGCAAAAAATCAATCAGGCCGACAGGCACACACACATACACACAAACACAATATCGCAGCATTAATTTCTGGCTTACTGCTGGGAAAATGTGAGTGCTGCATATTGAAAAGCCAAAGGCAGTGTTTGATTTAAAGGCTGTATGCCCTCTGCATCTAAAAAAAAAAAAATCTTTAACATTTCCGTTTTCCAGTAGCAGACAATGCATCAAAACCTAGGAAGCAGGTGAATAATGATAACAGATGAAATAATAAAGTTACTGCAGTCTCAAAGCGAGAAGCTTTCTGGTTCAAATCCAAGCTCAGCAAGGATGGGTCAGGGTTTCTTCGGATAATCCGAAATTAATTTGCTAATTAAAACAATTTTTTAGAGGTGAAACTGTTTTTCGTTTCTTAACAGAAAATCATAAATTCTGCTGTTTTCCTTTGGGATGACGAATGATAAGCTCCTGTTTAGTAAAGATGTATGAACTTAAAAAGAAAAACAGTCATGTGATCTACTCGAAGCAGAAGTGGACTTTAAAAAATTCTAACAAAAGGTCAGAGAATACAATCTATGAAAAAATGCAAACACAGGATTGACACTAAGAAGATACAAATAATAATGAATAATAAGTAAATATCTACATGTGTTTTGTGTACGTGTGTGTTTGATGTTTTAAATGTGATGAATGATTGACTTGATTAGCGTGAATTAATAGCCTACATAATTAGGTTTGCCTGTGGCATCATTAGCAAGTAATGTTGTCTAAACAGACCAGCAGAGGTTATTTGCATTACATTACACATCAGACAGGAGGGATGTTTAAAATATTGAACCTGCATATGTGAAAAAAGCTCAGCTTTTTCTGAAGATATAATTTTTCCTCACTCACCAAATGATGCTTCTTCCCCATCGCATTTTTAAACCTCCCTATAGCAAACCCTGAGGGGGACTGCCTTCTCAACCTCCAACCACTCTTACTAAAGACTGTTGTCTTGTGAAACAGAGATCCTTATATTGAAACCCCAGAGGGCACATGCTGCGCTGCACTAAAATGGGTAATTTATTAATGGGAATACTCCTGCGTGACCACACAAAATCAGTGTATAATGTGAGATATGATTTTTGTAGCTTCATTATAAAAACAGAAAAGGAGAAAGCTACCTAAACTATCCTGGTGTGTGTTGTTTTTGCCGAATATGCATGGTCGCGTTGCAGCTGAGAAAACCTGAACCTACACATACAGGATTTCATTGAGTGTACCTCTCGTTTATGGGCGTCTCCGTGAATACACGGGCAGCAAGACTTTATCATCAAGGCAAACAACAACAAAATGTTCAGACTTCTGACATGAAGTTGTAAAAACTCACATAAAAAAAACGAGAAGTGTAATTTGTCGAACGGATGATGCATATAGTTGCTGCAGTCCACAGATGTCTTAAAGTCCCCAGCACACACACGCACGCTCACAAATTAATTGCTGACTATGTGCAATGTCCAATCAGAACACATTAGCATTTGTTGACTGCGTTATTAGGAATGCCTGTGTGTTTATTCATGCACTTAACTAACAGCCAATCAGGTGGCAGCAGGTACAGATCAAGAGCTGAAGTTTACGTCAGCCTGTACCATGCTCGTAGTTGCTTATTAGTGTTAACTGGTTCAACCAAATTCAAGGCATATCAATTATTTCCTGAACTCTCTGTAACTGTCTATTCTTCTTTTGTTGTTTTAAAGGTTCAGTGTGTAGAATGCAGTGACATCTAGTGGTGAAGTCGCATGTTGCAGCTGAATACCCCTCAACTCCCCCTCCACTTCCAAACATGAAAAGGAACTGTGGTAGTCTTCAGTTGTCATAAAAACTCAAAAGATGTCTAGTTTAGTTTTAAATTTTAAGTATTTGAATACAAAAGATCCATTCTCGGTTAAAGAAAAAAATTTGTAGAATTTAGATGAAACTCAATAGGATTATTTTATTTTCAATTATTATCATTAGATCCCTTACACCTAAATCTTACACACTGACCCATTATAGCAACACAAGGTACTTTCTATAACTTCAAATAACACCTTCAAAGCAATCATTTGGATAGTACACAAACTTATCAAAGAGAAAATGCCACAGCACTCCCTGGAGACCTGGAACTGCACTAGGTAACTCTGGTGTATGCTGGAACATGCAACCAGACAACGAGTGAATAGCAGAGCATATTCCATTCATTTGGAGGCCATCTGCAGGACAGATGCTGTTTAAGGAATAATTCAAATGTTTTCTTATTTGCTGTGTCTTGTGAAGTATGCTAGTGTTCTACTCAGTATTGAGTGTAGTGAATGTGCAGACGTTTACTGCCAGACCACCAAAAACGGTTTGAGCATAAATTTGTAACGCACTTTCAAAACATAACGTTAAAAAAATGCTTTGACGAACGGGCTCCTGAGGTTGCCTGTTTCTTCTTTGTTAGCTTGTCAACAAACGCATGCGTTTACAGCTGTGACTTATGCATCCCACCTGTAGAGGGAGCTTGAGAATAGCCTAGAGCGAATCTTACTTTGTTACATTTTTGTCCATTCGATATCTTTATCCATATTTTTTCTCATCTCATTCAAACATTCTAGGAATTGCTAGTGACAAGATTTCGAGACAGAATATGGCAGATCACATGAGTAATGGGCAAATAAAGTGACGCCTTAATCACGGTTAATTTGTATTGGAAACAGAGTTTCTCACGTCACTGACAGGCTCATTCTCCCCTTGTTTTAATAAAGTTAATGAAAATTTTGGGACTGAATGGGAGACACATCATTAAATGAAAAAGTGTCCCTGGGATGTGCTCGGATCGGACACTCCATAATTAACACCTTAATAATCTGTTGCAGTCCAATTCAAATTATAACCGTTCACCCTGAACATCACCGATTACAACAGAGCAGAATGTAACTCTTCTGACATCACCTCAGCATTTAGATAAACAATAATTTGTTTTTGAACTGGTGTGTAGGTGTTGCAATGCTGTGGTTACTTTAAAGCAGCTGTCGTGCCGAGAAGAGACATTAGCAGAGTGTCTGTCTTTACACTTGTGTCTTTCAAAGTTTTGACACCTTTGAATAATACGTCCGAGGCTGATTTGTTCTGTCCTGCTCCTTCGTCTGTCATTGCTCATTTGACTACTGCCTCAGCCAGACTCGCAGCTTGTCTGCCTGTAATCTCAACAGAACACTAATAAGACTTTGGCTCCTCCACCTCTCCCTCCCTCTGTCTTGTACGGCTCAGTTTTTTTCAAAAACCTTCATTTGAGCTCATATTACAGCAAAATAAGACATCAGTGAGGAAATGTATACACCTCATCAGCTTCCTCTTCCATATTTCCTATCAATTCTAGCCCCATTAAGGCCTGCAAGGGGTTTTACTTTCAGATGGGAAATTGAACTCTGTCAAGATACAATCTGCATTAGGATTTACAGAATGCTGTTTGCATGTGTGTATGAGTTAGACGAGGTTCACAGACTCTTCTATCACAGTTTGACAGGAAAGGGGCAATAGAGAAAGTGGAATATATTCATTGATAATGGATTATATTGATAATCTTAATAAGAGCCTAACACTTAAAGAAGTGACATCATCCTTAATAAGCGTCGGTTATGAAACAGGATATGGAGGAGCCAGAAATTATTTGAATTTTAATAATAACTTAATTTTAATAAAACAAATCTATGTGTAGGACCTAACAGGCTGACTTTTCAGAGTGTTTCCTGGCGTGACCCGTGGACAGAGCATCACAGTGCTGTGTTTTCATTAAATTTTTTGTTATCTGAGAGAATGCAATGAAGGATCCCAGGATCAGCCGTGCAATGGGGGTCTGCAAGAAGTTGGTCAGCAGTTTTTCCTATAGCTGGACAAAAAAGAGGGTACTTGAAGTGGTGCTGAAGCAGTTGAATCTGCCTGAACATTCCCTGAAGACAGAATGTCCAAGCAGATGGAGATCTAGGCAGGCCATGATCTAAGGGGTCCTTGAGCAGCAGAAGGCCATTGCCCAGGTCCTTTCTAATGACCGGACACTCAAACATGTCACCCTCCTGGCAAGACGTTGATGTACTAGAGGCCGTCAACGAGTCATTAAGCCCTCTGGTTGAATTCACGGATGAGCTTTTTGTCTTTAGTGAGGCCAACCCTTCACCTCTTCAACAATTCAATCTTGATGATAACACACAACTTGCCAAAACCATCAAACACAACATACTGGAGGAGATAGGAGAGGCGGTGGTCTAGTGGCAGAAACTTGGACTATGGGCAGAGAAGGTCTCTGGTTCGTCTCCACGGAGAGACAACAAAAGCGAGCCTGGATTGATCTGTCTAGTGCCCCTGAGCAAGGCACCTTACTCCCCCAACATCTGCTCCCCGAGCGCCGTACATGGTCGCTCACTGCTCTGTGTGTCCTGCACCAGATGGGTCAAAATCAGAAGTTAAATTTCCCTACCTGCATGAGTGTGCCTTTGCATGTCTGTGCATGTGTTTGGGACTAATAAATGCATCTTAATCTACTGGAGTATCTCAATGAGAAATACAGTGACAGAGCCACACAAGAGCTACTTGACATGGCCTCTGCCCTGGACCCAAGTTCCTCTTCAGGGCGAGTCTTTAGCACTAGTGGAAATATTGTTTCCTGCTTGCACTCATCTCTGAAACCTGATCACGTTAACAGGCTGGTATTTTTGGCAAAAAAACTTTAAGTAACCCTACCAGCATTTGCCATATTCACCTAAAATTATTCGGAAGTTCTGTGTGTTGTTGAGTGTCGTCTACAAAAACGTCAGATTCAGAAGGTTGTGTTTAATTGGGATACATTTACATTTTTCTAGGTCTTATTCGATTTTTTAAGTATATTTATTGTATTTATTTAATGTTTTATAAAAGCTGCAGAATAGCTGGTTAAATTTTTTTAAGGTGGAATTTCAAAGTTCTCAGTTACAAAGTGGTTTTTTTGGAGAGAAATACTGAATAAATGCATCATGTTTTCAAACTCAAAAATAATCATTTGAATAATCGTGATTTCCATATTGTCCAAAATAATCGTGATTATGATTTTTTCCATAATCAAGCAGCCCTACTCTGTAGGTCATTCATTGAAACTACACAAAAGAGATGTTTAAAACGGACTCTACGGGAACTATATGTCGATGGACAACAGTAAATCTATCTGCCAAGTACTTCTGAACAGCATCTCTGGCTACAATATCACAAGGGCCTGAGTCAAAAGGCAGCTGTTTTTACACTGGAAGAGCCTATGACCTTACACACATTGGGCCTCATTCACCAATTTTTTTTTTCATAAATTTGCTCTAAATGTGTATCCTAAGAAAACTGTGGAATTGTCCTTATTGTGTTCTTATATTGACGAATGCCTAGTCCTCGTAAGTTGAAAGCATGGGCAAGTTTTTCCAAATTAAGCTATACTGGGGGAAAGTCGCATAGTTGAAGTCAAAACAGAATTTGAATTAACAGGTTACACTTGGACCAAACATTTAACTAAAAGCTGTAGATTTAAAACTATGGTACATGTGACACATGTAATATGTAAACAACAGTGACTGTTTGTGACTCAATGTTCTCCTCTTCAACATGTTCATGTGTTTAAAAAGTATTATGTTTCGCAGTATAGACCAAATATTCTGTGTGTTAGTTCTTCAATATGCACTGAGACCTGTCTTTCTTTTATTAAGTGTCTGTAAGAGTGCTCTTCAGTTTGGGTAGATTCAGTTCTTACAAAAGAACAATTTCCAAATAAGAAAACATCGGTGATGTCAGAATCGTCGTTAAAAACTTCGTAAATGGGTTTTAAGAAGAAATTTCTCCTTAAGAAGGTCGGTGAATGAGGCCCACTGACCTTACTCATTGTTTGGGGTAGTGGTCGGACTCTAATGGTTTAACCCAAGAGTGTGGAGTCAGGAATAATGTAAAACAATATAACTAAAAAGGGTGACAAGAGTCTCCTTATCGAACATTGTTTGGAGAAAAATAGGCCAACTGTGCATTCCTCCCCGTCCTCTGAAGATGTTAGTGTCCTAGTTGTGAGGCATTTTTTCCGATTTTGGTGAGTTTGTCATTCGAAGTCAGAGATGATGGGAAAAAAACATGGACAGTGTAAACAAAACGTGTTGTATACAAGTATTAAGAGTGTTTAAAAAACATATCTTTTGAAAATTTGCATAATAAGAGTAAATAAAAATATCTGAAAATTATTTAAACCATTTGCACATTTATCCTAATATCATTTGTATAGTCAGTAAATTAGGTGCTTGTGAAAGATTGACGTACATTTGACATTTTGACAGGTTCAGATTTAGAGCTACGATTTAGAGGCTAGCTGAGCACAGAGGTCATGGTAGGGCTGGCAAATGATACTACGTGAAGGTGAAATATGGTTTGTCCAGGTGGACAGGCAAGGTAACAGAAACTCAAAAAGTCAAGCAGGTATAAGTAGAGGTTCACTTGCTCAGTTGATCGATGATCTGTCTGGGTTTTGTTGGAAGGGGGTCTGGATTGATGAATGAGGCTCAGGTATGTATAAGAGTTGGCGGTAGATTGGCAATCGGGAAACCCCGCCCACCAGCACACACAACACCAGGTACAGGATCCAATGGAGGTCAGGAGGCGAAGCAGGGATTTCGTCCATATTCCTCACACACATAGAACCTATCCAGAAACTTTTTTTTAACTCCTTTCTATTTCACATTGGGTGGTAATGTATTTTAAACTCATAGCAAGACGGTTCATTGTTCACAGCTTCAAATTGACCAGGTGTGAGTTTGCCTGTTCTCCCTGTGCCGGTCTGGGTTTTGTGCAGGACCTCTGACTTCCTCCCAATCTAAAGACATGCATCTGAGGTTAACTCCAGGAGACACCAAGTTGCCAGAAGGTGTGACTGCTTTTTTTCCTGTGCATGGATATGGCCCCGTTTAATTTGGTCATATAAACATACCATGTGAGTGTCCCTTCCACTCTTATGTACTGAAGGTTGCACAGCACACAATATTTGAAAACTACTTGATACTTAATAAGAGAAGATTAGGTCATTCATAGAGTAAAGAACAAAACAGAGTAATTTTCGGTAGCAACATCTTCCATAAAATTAAATGGTAAACAGGATAAAGGTGCATTGAGTTAAGAGTTAGCATGTGAGGTTTTTCACATCAAGAGAAAAGCAGATGCATTCTCATAATGACAAAACCTTTTTTAGGTAGACCAGAACAAGGCTGGTAAAATACTGAGTGGAATTTTTTTTGCTACATGCTCCTGTGTTTTTTTTTAGATAATCCTGGGCACACATGGTAGGAATATTAGAAATATTGATTTTAATTCACGATAACACCAAGATAGAACACAAAGCTTTGTATTTAAAAAAAAATGCATCTAATTATGTGTTAGATGTGGAATATTGCTGCAGTGAGCGCTCTAAAAACACTTGATTTCATGCCTGTGGTCAGTGTGAGTTTTGTGAAAGTGTCTTCTCCTTCAGCTGACATTTGGGCCGACACATTTATCATCCCAGGACTCGAGAGTGGGTTTCTCTGAACTGAGACCGACGATCATTAACACACCGCGTGTTTCTCTGGATCTCAGGATATTTTAGGCGGCACACGCATTAACAACTGGTTGACCCAGAGCCATTACATATGCAAATCTGATTGGGTACTGATTAATCATACTAAACGTACCAATTAGAGCTGTTTCCTGAAGTCAGCTCGCTACTACATTCCAGTGAGCAGGATAAGATTCAGAGATTCAGATCCAAATAACCTGAGCATGTAAAAATCAACCACTCGAAACATTTGTGTTTACTTGTTCTTTTGACCAGGATCACATGGTTTGTTGGTGACCCTCTTGGCTTTGAGTAGCGTGAAATTATATTTCTCATCCAGCTTAATCCCCACATTATGATTCTGCCTGTTCCTTTCTCAAACCTTTTGAAGTTTCAAAACAATGTTTTTGTTGAGTCACACACTAGAACGTTCTTCCCCAGACCAGTTCAGTCATTGCTTATAAACTTGAACCTCCTCTACCGCAAGCTAAATAACTTCAACGCAATTAGGTCTGCATTTACATAATAACTTTTAATAATAATCATAACTTTCTTTATATAGCACTTTTAAAAACAGCAACTACATAGTGCTTTACAGAGAGGATGAATAAAAACAACAATGCAAAACATCAGAGACTAGAAGGAAGTTAATAGTGTCCTTTAAAAATCAAAGACAGTAGATTAATAATACAACATCATTGAAATTTAATGGCAAAGGAAAGGGAAAAACTGAACCATAAGTAAAGCAACAAAAAGAAAGAGTAAAGGTTATTCGGTAAAAGTAAGTTTTGAGAAATTGTTAAAACACAGTGACAGCAGCACAGAATGACAAGAGCTGCATCACTGTACGTAGGGGGGGCCAATAAGCGACCAGATCCCCCCTGTTGGTCAGACCGACTGACCCTATCACAAACTTAAATTCCCACATCCCTTATGTCTTATATGTTAGCAGATGATTGTCTATTGGTTGAGCTAAAAGAGGCTAAAAAGCTCAGTAGCACTATGGAGTTCAATGATAATTCCCGATGAGGTTTTGCATTTAGATTCATTTGTTGTTGAGTTTTAATTTCTTTTTACTAAAAACGCTACATAGAAGAGAAGAGAACAGCATTATTTGTTAACAATGTTAATTAATAAGACATTGATTAATGTGACTTTAAAGTACTAACAGTCCAACAGCACAGACTATAAATCTGAGGGTGGTGATTGGGTGGTTGATCAATAGCAATGGATGAGTCATTATCTCCTCAGGTAATGGACATGTCTGTTTATCTAAAGTTGGGCCACAAATACAATACATCCAATGAGACATCACAAGAATGACGTAATACGTCTTTAAAGATTTAATTTAATGAAACTGATGATGATTCATACACTGGTTCTCCCGCAAGCAGCCAACTGTTGTGACATTTAAAATGTGGACATGTCCTCATGCATCTTCATTCATCCCCATTGATTCTCGTCCATCACATATTCATTCTGATTGATCCAACCTCATCTTCCATTCATTCCTAATCATTCCCATTCTTCCAGAGCCTCTTCCCGATACTCTGTATTCAGAGCATACTGGCAGCAGCTCTGGCATTTGATTAAATCTCCAATATACACCTTATTTTTGTGTGTGTCAGTGTTTGAGTGCCCACAGTCATCATCAGAATTCTAGTGGTCCGGGCTATTGTCCCCTGTTGCCCTCTGCCTCTCTTGTAACCCAGACAAATGGTAAATATAACCTTTTCTGGCCCAGACATGCTCACACGCACACACTGAGACATTTACAGACACATGAAGTCAAAACATTTCTACAAAATGAGGGCTCAAACTTTCTTCCAGTGGCTTTGCTGTATTAATTTCTAGACCTGCTGGCCATGTTTAATGCATTAGCCTTCAGATTAGCCTGGTGGTTAGGGAGACAGCCCCATAATTAGACCGTTCCATGCTTGATCCCTTACGTATGGAGATGACTGAAAATTTGACAAATGTGAGCTTAAACTTTGAAACATTGTGTTAATGTTTAATTTCCTATTTCCGAGCACATTTACTTAAAATCACTCGTATAAACATAAATTGGACTTGAATATGTACGATCTGTAAAAGAAGGGCTGAAATGTGTCTGAAAATCTTCTTGTGCATATTAGGCCGGCTTATGTGAGCCATTGACCGATGACATGGACTTCTCCTGGTGGCTGCACTGTGTAACATTGTAACTAAGGAGTCGCTGTGCACCCACATATATTCAGAGGTGAAAGTTATTCTTCTTGGGAAAGAAATTTACTCTTGATGATAACCAGTTTGATCACCTTGTTTTCCTGAAACATCGTCATTATTTCACAGTTGCTTTGTTCTGCATATGGCATTAATGCACTTCTTATTGTGCTTTTAGATGTTGTAACACTTGATGGTTATTAGCTCTCTCGGCTCAGAGCACCCGGAGACAGAGCTTTGAGCAGATCTTTCTTGTCATGCACCAATCAAAGCCTAAAGATGCTGCACCAACATGCCCCTTTCTGCTTCATTGGTGCTCATTTTTCTAATCTTACTTTCCTGTGATCTCTGTGGATCTACAGTTTTTGTCTCTGGGATTTTCTGGTGGTCAGTCTCTTCTCCACCTGTCCAGTCGCTGCAGCAATAATCCACATTTATTTTTCAGTGACTTGGCACATAGTAGTTTGTTGATTATCCATTGGCCAAATTCAGTTAAAAACTACATCTATATCAAATGTTCTCTGTGCCATATGCGCTGTTATCTGGAAAACAGCCCCTTCATGTCTTGGTAAATTCAGTTGCTGCCACCTGTGTGGTTACCAGTCTTGCCCTCAACTAGTTGCATCTCTTCCCAGTCAGACTAAGACAGAGTGAGGTGAACACATAAGGGTAGAGAGAGGCTGTCAGGTTCTTTTACTTTGCTTCGTTCCTTGTGTCAGTGTCTCAGCTTCTCTCTTCTTCTGTATGCTGTTACCTTGTTCTGACTCTGCTGTTGCCAAGTATCAGCTGTAAACTGTAAATTCGTCAGATTTGTTTTCTGCTTTGTGTTTTGAGCACCCTGCCTTTTTCCCCCACTCTGCATCTGCCTGGCTCCTGTTTTTTTGGACAATCTTTGATGTATATAAAGTAAATTCCCTTCCTCATCATGCCCGCCTTCCAGTCTTTCTGCATTTGGGTGCTCTCTCCTATTTCCCTGCAAACTGTTTTGATGCTTGTGGACAGCCCATTAGTCAGACTGTTGACAGGTTGGTTTGACTGTTGAGGGTTATTCCCCATTTCCTTGACTCTCTTAATAAGAAAGAGAGGGGGAAGCAAGTTGCACATTTAAACTCTTCTCTCTTTTTCCACAGTATTTTTTGCAGTATGTTGTCGGGGTTATTTCTTGATGCTCTTAACAGATCAGAGATGTCAAACAGTGAAACATAAGCCCGGTCCTTTGTATTGTACCTTATTTGTGTCGCCTTTCAGAGCACCTGTGATGGCCGCACCAGCCACCACACACACTGAAACTCGGTTACATGGTGGTAACCTCTCTTAATTCCTAATTTCCCTTGTTCGTTTCTCTTTGCACATGCACCCAATTCATTTATTAAATAACTGGATACATTTTGGTTTCATAAAACACTTATTTATTAAATCTTTATTTCTGTGATAATTAATCAAGTTCTTTTTGAGTTACCAGTTCCTGGGGGTTGCTGCTGGAGTCATCTAGCCATTCAGCAAAAGGAGGCCCAGCTGCCACAGACAACCTTAAAAGGCTTTAAGAACTAATTGGACTACACCATGTCTTGTGTAATCATGGGGATTATTTCCTTATTTTGATTTTTTGTTGTTAATCTTTGATTATGTTTGATATTTATATTAAATTATTTCCCTCAGTTAATATTATCTGGTCTTATACTGGGGTGTTCTGTTGTGGCTGTAGTATGTCTACCCCCTTTCTTGTTTTGAGTGGCTTGACCAGCCACCATATATGTTCCTCTGTGTCAGTTGAGCAACTATTTTTGTGATGCTGTTAACCGGTCTCCATCCCTTACTTGAGGGAAGTTTGATTAATTTACCTTTTTACTGGCCCAAGGGTTGTGAAGTTTATCTTTTGTCATTTTTGTTAATGGGAACAAAATTAAAAGACCATTTGTTCAAAGAAACTATCTGTGGCTCTGTGGTCTTCCTGCTCGGTCCCTGACATATTGTGGCAGGATCAGCCAGTAGAGAACACATTATGGATGTAAAAGATGCTATTTTCAGAAAATATGTTACCCCTGAGACCTAGAGACAAAGATTCCGTTCCGCCGAGGTTGAACCCGGCGAAACACCCAAGGAGCTGTGTGGGTATTGAATCCAACCAGCTGGTAAAACTATTAAAGATGTTGGGGAGAAACAAGTTTTACAGAACAACACATACAGACAAGAGAGAAGGACATTTTCACCGGGTTAATATAAAGCATTGCCCTTGCCCGGTCAGTGGTTGCTCGTATGCACAGTCCCGGCTGGAAAAACACATACGTGACACCCACACTGAGATGAGCATTAGCGAGAGGGCCAACAGTGTGCAGGTGGCCAAGCGATGACAGTGCCTCAAGCTCCTGCGTGAGCTCCAGGACTGGAAACCGTTTCATGCTGGTGATCATATTATGCTTCCATATATCCTAAGGTATCTCCACTAAAATCTGTCAAAGCAAAGACTGTGGCATTGTTCCTAATACAGTTCTTCTCCAGAGTTAGTTTCCCACAAGAGATTTTAACTGATCAGGGCACTAACTTCATGTCCGTACTGTTGAAACAGGTCTCCCAACTGCTTGGTATCAAGAGCGTGCGAACAACCCTTTACCATCCACAGACGGAAAGATTGACGGATTGAAGGATCGATTTGTTCAGAGAAACTACCTGTTGCTCTCTGATCTTCCTGCACGACCCCTGACAAATGGTGGCAGGGGTGGGATCAGCTGGTAGACAGCACAGAAATATTTTATTATTTTCCCTATGTTGTTACCCCCAGCTCCAACTTGTGAACAATGCAATGTGGAGGACGCATTGGAAGAGGAAGAGGAACCAGCGTGGAGCTTAGTGAACCACCGACTGGTCAAGATGAGGAAGTCTATGGTACAGACACTGGAGCCTCTGGAGGGGGATCATGGACACAGAGATTGGAGATGTCAGAGAATCAACTCTGGCAGACCTGGCAGATATTTTTCATGCCCACATGGACCAGCAAGAAGTCCGCGATGCTCGACTGAAGGAGGAGACGGCACGCCACGAGCAGCGGTTTGAGGCGCTCCAACAGGTTCGTACTACCCCAGCCACAGAGCTCATTCCGTCTGGGCCAGTTTTTCACCTGATTCCATCGCTAACTATTAAGGCTAGAGCTGCCTATGTACACATGGACATGGATAATGCTTTTCATTATGAAAATGTAATAGATGCTATTTTCAGAAAATATGATGTTACCCCTGAAACCTACAGACAAAGATTCTTCTCCGCAGTGGTTGAACCTGGCGAAATACCCAACTTTGCAAGCACCTTGTGGCCGAATGCAGAACACTGCTCAATCTGACTTCTGGCCGGGTTAATATCTGGCATTGCCCGGTCAGTGATGACTCGTATGCACAATCTCGGCTGGACAAACACATATTTGACACCCACACTTAGATGAGTATTAGCAAGAGGTCCAGCAGTGTGCAGATGGCCAAGCAACGGCAGTGCCTCAAGTGTGAGCTCCAGGACTCGAAAGAACACCTCAACATAGGAAACAATGTATCAAAAACATCAAAATGAAATTACCAATGGAATAACGTCATGTCACAGAGCGCACAACAAAGATAGCCGTTGCCTGGCACCAACCCGCTGGATCAATTCGGTAAGAGATCAAAATGCGCTATTTGTCAGAGCACATTTCATTGGGCTAAGGACTGTCCCCACAGAGAGAATGAAGACGTAAGAATAACTGAAGATGTTGAGGAATGCAACATCGTACTGTTTACTAAAGCCTTGTCCGACTGATCTTTCTGGCCGAGTCACTGGGGTCAGCCATTATTGACACTGCTTGTACTCGTACAGTGTGTGGTGAGAAATGGTTAGAAAACTACATGAAGGAACTCAGCCGAGACAGAGTTAATCAGATGCTGAAAATAGAAATACTTAGCTGCAGACCATTTCGATAGGGAAATGGATAAGTAGTGTATTCATCCAGACAGTTGGCTACCTGCTAAAATAGGAAAGACAAAATGCTGTGTTGAAGCTAAAGTTGTTCCAGTTGATATCCCACTTTTGCTGAGCAAAACGTTCCTAAAAAGGGCTGGAACTGTTTTGGACATGAAAAATGACAGCGCTTTGATGTTCAAGTAACCTGTACCTCTAGAGTTCACCAGTTCCCGACACTACTATGTGGACATCAGAGACAATAACTCTGAGAAGCCTAAGATTGAAGAGGATGTTGTCTGCTGTGTTTGTCTTTCAGGCTCCTGTAGGCGGAGACAGACCCTAGTGATCAGCAGGGATGTGGCACACATGGGATGATACAATACTTAAGAGGCCTGCAGAAAGGGCTCTGCGCTCTCCTTCACCGGGTCTACCTCCACATAGGCATGTGAAGGTTTTCTATGTATTTATTCTTTGTAGAATACATATTATAAATGCAGAACTTTTTGGCCTTCTGTGTTTCTTGTTGCACAACATGAGCCAAGGTGTAACATATAGCCACAGAAAAGATGGTCACAGATGAGAAACACACAGTTCTCCTCAAACTTCACAAACAGATTGGCCACGCATCCGTAGATCGGCTACAGAGGCTCATCCAAAGCTCTGGAAATAAAGGTAAAGAATGTGTCACCATTTTGCAACAAGTAGTACACGACTATGAAATATGCCGAAGGTACAGCAAGACCAAGCCAAAGGCTGCTGTGGGTTTACCTCTTGCTTCGGAGTATAATGAGACAGTAGCAGTGGACCTGCATGACTTGGAACCTGGTGTGTGGTATCTCCATATCATAGACCCCTTCAAACGTTTCAGTGCAGAAAACATTGTAAAAACAAAAAAGGCCACTGAAATTGTCAACTCCTTTATTCACATGTGGATAAGTGTCCATGGTCCTCCACGGCGACTATAACTCAGCGATAAAACACAATTGCTATTGTTGAAGGCACATTCAGCTGCATGGACTGTGTTTTTTAAATCAAAGCCTCGCACAAAAACGACCCAGCGTAGATAATGAAGCACCGACGCTGGATCCCAAAGTAACCAGGAAAAGGGTTTGTTCTGATGCTTAGAGGAAAAACTCTCGAAACAGCCAACACTTTTCTACTGACAACTTCACTGATACCTTGATCAAATATCAAACACTCAAAAGCAGCCAACTGCTTTCACATTTAAACTGTGCTAAAGAACATTCCCACACATTCGCAGAAATAAAACCTGTTTGAAATGCTAATACGACCTCTCTGAACACGCCGCCTGCAGTACATGCCTAAAAATTACTTCAACACAACTCTATATAGTTTTTGTAATTACTGTGGATACATTCAGTGAGTTGTAAATGTATTGAAAGTTGTCATGTTCTGTCAGTTTAGTTTTTTTATTTCAGCCTCTGTGTTTTTCGTTTCCTGTTTTATTTTGTAGTCTCAGTTCCTTGTGGGTTGTTTCTGTCTTCACTTCCTGTCTTGGTGATTGTCTTTCTAACTCCTCATGTGTTGCACCTGTGGCCAATTACCCCTGCCTTCCCTGTGTGTATTTAAGCCTTTGTCCTTCCCCTTGTCCTCTGTCGGATTGTCTGTTTTGCTCCCAGTGTTTCTCTGTGGTACTTGTTCCATGTGCTCTCTGGTTAAGGATATTCCATGGTGCTGTCCTTTTTTGCGTTCCTGCCCTCTCCTGATCTCCTGAGCCTCTTGTGTAAGATTCCTTTTGCTTTTGTTTAGTTAAAGACTCTTTTTGTTAAACATCTCTGCTCCTGGGTCCATCTACTTCACACAACCCTCACAGTACAATCCGACCAAGATATGGACTCAGCGGAGATTAGTTTGTTTCAGGATCAAGTTTTTTATTTCAAATTATTGGTTGATGAGCTGCGCTTTCCTGAACCCCAGAGCAAGTCAGAGACCCTGGAGGAAATCTCAGTGGTTGAGGCTTGGCTGAAAGAGTGCCCTTGGGTTAGCCATTTTGTAGGCAGTCCTGCACCACTTCCGAACTTCTCCAGCCCCATCCTCAAACCCATTCGAGGGAACCCGCCTGGCCCTTGGTGCAACCCGCAGACTGCAGAGGATATCTGCTGTGGGTGGCGGATGCCGCCGCGGAGGGCCTTCGCCTCTATGACCTGCTCAGAGGCGCCAGCCTCCAGCTGCATCAGGTGACCGGTACCTGGGGGCCTTTTGGGCTCGTGGGGGACCCTGCAATCTCCGAAAGGATTCAGGTATGGGGGGTGAACGATGGAGAGGGGGCATACACAGCGGGAGCCTTACTCTTCAGCAGCATGCTCTGAGGCACCAGCCACCTCCAGCCCTGACTGGGTCGCAGCCAGTCCCTGTCCCATGCCGGAGAGCCCCTGCGGCCACTCCGGTTCCGGCGTCGGAGGTCATCGCGGCGCCAGTCCCTGTCCTGCGCCGGAGGGTCCCGGCAGATGCCACTTCGTTTCGGCTTTGGAGGTCCTCGCAGTGCCAGCTCCAGTCCCTGTCCCACACCGGAGGGTCCCTTCAGACTCCACTCTGGTCCCGCGTCGGAGGTCCTCGCTGTGCTAGCTCCATTCCCGCGCCGGAGGGTTTCCGGCAGATGCCACTCCTTCTCCTTCCCCTAATCAGAGATGGGCAGTATTTATAATACTTTTGAGTATTTTGTAATTTGTATTTGATAGGGCCGATACCAAATTCTTTCTCCAAGAATCAAAAAATAGTTCATGAGTTAAGTCTTCAGTACTTCAAGTTCAACCGATGTCTGTCAAGGTAAATATTTTATCTGAGTGACATTTGTCAACTAGCTTAATGTATAATTTATGGTTCTGGCTACATAGCCTATTGTATAAACATGGTGATGGTTATAATATCAAGCTAGCGATTGATGCTTATATGCTAATGACGCTAGCATGCTGTCTAGGATAGTGCATAGCCAGTTAACGTATCAGTCTAGTAGCTAGCTAGTGTGTTCATGATAACCTTATCAAGAGACGTCTGACCATCTTATCTTGCACTGTATTTCAAGTTTTGCTGTATCTTCTCAATGTGAATGTAATAATGCCATATCATTTACGAGCAGATACTATAGTTCACAGTTAGCCAGGCTATGACAGTGGATGTCCATTTGCTAAAAAAAAAAAAAATCGAATGTATTTCATTCAAAAGGCATATTATGAAAGTATTCTTAGTTTTATTATTTCATACATTCTACAGATGGCCAGGTGGACAACATGTCTCAGCAAGATGATGTTCAAGAAGGACCATCAACAAGCACAGATGGAACCTAGCCTGTGTCTGATTATGTAGAGAACTTCCCATCCAAGATTGCAATCAAGTTGTCTTAATAGCTTTGCTTAGTTACACTGACATTCTCTGACTGGTCTTCCTTTTTGTGGGGTTCACTAGAGCTTTGTGTACATTATATAGCCCAAACTTGAATGCTCTGCTATACCAAATTGTGAGAAAATGTAAAATCCAGGAAAAGTATTTCCTATATTTAAAAACAAAATGCATGTATTGTATTTCGTTACATATTTTGATGTACAGTGCCTTGCATAAGTATTCACCCCCTTTGGACTTTTCTACATTTTGTCATGGTATAACCACAGATTAAAATTTATTTCATCATGAGTTTATGTAATGGACCAACACAAAATAGTGCATCATTTGGAAGTGTGGGGAAAGATTACATTGATTTCACAATTATTTACAAATAAAAATCTGAAAAGTGTTGAGTGCATATGTATTCACCCCCTTTACTGTGAAACCCCTAACAAAGATCTGGTGCGACCAATTGCATTCACAAGTCACATTTGCAAGTCACATAATTAGTTAAAAGGGTCCACATGTCTGCAATTTAATCTCAGTATAATAGACCTGTTCTGTGACGGACTCAGAGTTTGTTGGAGATCATTACTGAACAAACAGCATCATGAAGACCAAGGAGCTCACCAAACAGGTCAGGGATAAAGTTGTGGAGAAATATGAAGCAGGGTTAGGTTATAAAAAATATATAAATAAACCTCTCTCTGAGCACCATAAAATCCATCATAAGAATATGGCACAACCGCAAACCTACCAAGAGGAGGCCGTCCACCCAAACTGAAGAGTCGGACAAGGACAAAATTAATCAGAAGCAACCAGGAGGCCCATGGTTACTTTGGAGGAGTTGCAGAGATCCACAGCTGAGGTGGGAGAATCTGTCCACAGGACAACTATTAGTCGTCTACTCCACAAATCTGACCTTTATTGAAGAGTGGCAAGAAGTTGAAATTGTTGAAAGGGATCCATAAAAAATCCCGTTTGGAGTTTGCCAGAAGCCATGTGGGAGACACAGCAAACATGTGGAAGAAGGTGCTCTGGTCAGATGAGACCAAAATTGAAC